>JAMQGT020005351.1:0-35326 GCA_024447675.2 Pterophyllum scalare
GCTGCTTTAAAATGAAGGAACTGTCTACGTTCACAGGCGTGCCTGCGCGTGTCTTCCTGTCCTCTAGGTGGTGTGTGACGAAAACGGCTCCAAAGGGTACGCCTTTGTCCATTTTGAGACCCAGGACGCGGCCGACCGCGCCATCGAGAAGATGAACGGCATGCTTCTGAATGACCGCAAGGCGTGAGTGTCCGATCATCTTTGAACCCGACACTGTGGATGTTTCACGCTTGAAGGCTATTCCTGAACTTCAAACTGATTCTGATATTATATGAAAGTTATCGTGATATTGGAAGCCACAGCTGATTTGCATCAAACTGTGTTCTATTCTGTGTCTAATGTATAAACCTGACCTGTCCGTTCTAAGTTTGTGTTGCGTGAGCTGACCTCTTTTGTCTTTTTTCAGTTGGTGAGTTTGTGTGTGAATAATATGACTAATCCACTCATCTCTTACTACCGCCAGTCTGAAGATAACCTCTAAACTAAGAGACCACAGACTAAAACCTCTTACTTTTCCTTCCTACCAGTTGCATTTTCTGTTACCTCAGTTCACTTGCTGGTCACCCATCTTAGAGTGTTTGTGTGTGTGTGTGTATGACCATGCTTGTGTGTTTTAGTGATGGATCGAATGCAGGAATGCAATACTGGATGGCGGAAGGGGAGAGGTCATCACGGCAAGGTATATAAGATCATTTGGTCCTCCTCAGCTTTCCTTTGTACTGTTCCTCCATCCCTCTCCATCTACCTCCACATCAAGTTTTGGACCAAGAATTAAGATGGTTGCCACTGTGTTGTCTAGCATGCCAGCGTACTCTGCCTGCCTCTGGTGACATTAACCGCAGTTGAATGTACTGTATCCGTTGTTTACCCCAGGAATGATGAGTCCCGTGATGAAGCGTAGCTGTGAATTTGTCTTGTGGATGTTGTCCCTGTTTTTGTGTTTGCGGGGTCAGGTTTTTGCTGATCAGTCTTAACGTGGAACCCCGGACAGCCACTGGTTTTTTTTAGACTGGAAAATGGGAGTCAGATGGAGCCTGGTTTGTTTGTTTCTTTTTCCTGTTTTGTCAAGGCTTTTTTTACAAGAGTGTGTCCGTGCTGCTCTCCCTCCACTTCAGGTTTGTGGGGCGTTTCAAATCCCGCAAGGAACGGGAGGCTGAGCTCGGTGCCAAAGCTAAAGAGTTCACCAACGTCTACATCAAGAACTTTGGGGATGACATGGATGACGATCGGCTGAAGGAGATTTTTGACAAATACGGTACATTTGAATCTGTTTGTTTTGTTTGCACTCCTGCTGCTTTTAGACTGCTCCATTAAAAATTCTGTTCTGACCACCTTCATGTGTAATTTCACCGTGGGCCTGTGACTTTCAACAACAGCAAAAATAAACTTCTGTCCTCGTCAACTTTCATGACAAGGATCATGACTGGTGACGAGCGCCGAGTCTTCCGGCTGATAATCATTCTTGAGTCCGAACCTGAAGGTGGTGCAACCAGGAGCGTGCTCGCTCTGTTCTGAGTTCTGTTGTAAGATTTTGTGGTATCTGGGAGAGGTCACTGCGACAAAAAGACCTGAACTGTGGCTCATTGTGTCAAGGCTTTGCTCACTGCTCTGCACCCTACTCACCAGGCCTGGCCCTCTGTCACTTTGACCTCTTCCCCAAAAGGAAAGCCAAGTTGAAGGTCACTGTTTTGACACAGTGAAAAGATCTGTCGCACATTTCAGACGCACAAGTCTGTGGTCAGAACCAAACTTCCAGGGAGAATTTCACCTTTAATGGATGGAGTTGTAAAACTTTGAGGTTACACCTTCTCTGTGCTTCATCGGTATCCTCGTGTATCCAAGCTCTTTCGTTCTGTGTGCTCTTTTTTTGGCCTGTGCAGGTAAAACACTCAGTGTGAAGGTGATGACAGACCCCAGCGGCAAATCCAGAGGGTTTGGATTTGTTAGTTATGAAAAACACGAGGACGCCAACAAGGTACTTTGGGCTTTTGGAAATGTGTCAGGTGTAAGTTTATCTGTTTTCTCTGATGAATATGGCTTCGTTGAAAGGCTGTAGAGGAAATGAATGGCACTGAGCTCAACGGGAAGACTGTGTTCGTGGGCCGAGCTCAGAAGAAAATGGAGAGGCAGGCGGAGCTGAAGAGGAAGTTTGAGCAGCTGAAACAAGAACGGATCAGCCGTTATCAGGTCTGCAGAAACTGTGTCCTCTGTCATATTAGTCCAAGTCATTTTATATTTTAGTGTTATTAAATAAGCTGCTGTTAGTGAATAAAGCTTATCTTTGTTTCAGGGAGTTAATCTTTACATTAAGAACTTGGATGACACAATAGATGATGAGAAACTGCGTAAGGAGTTCTCTCCATTTGGCTCAATTACAAGTGCTAAGGTAAAAGGAATCAGGCTGATGGTTCAATACACTATGGACAAATAAGAGACATCAACACTTGAATGTTTTAAGTTACCTAAGCTGTCTGTTTTTTAGGTGATGCTAGAGGAGGGCCGCTCAAAGGGCTTTGGCTTCGTCTGCTTCTCCTCCCCTGAAGAGGCTACCAAGGCTGTAACTGAAATGAATGGACGTATTGTTGGCTCTAAACCTCTCTACGTGGCTCTTGCTCAGCGCAAAGAGGAACGCAAAGCCCACCTCACCAACCAGTACATGCAGCGTATAGCTGGCATGAGGGCGATGCCGGCTAATGCCATCATTAATCAGTTCCAGCCCACTAGTGGCTACTTCATGCCAGCTGTGCCGCAGGTGTGAGAATCACATTCAGGCTTAATGTGCATTTTAAAAAGGCTCTAATGAATATTTTATATCAAACACAGATTGCATCACTATGTTTCATATGAAAGTTGTGCTACTCTTCCATGTGCATACATGGAAAGAGAAGCAGGGAGAGCAGCAGCAACACCTCAAAACAGAGCAGGCATTAATGGCATGGAGGTGGGTTGCAAAGTGTGTTGCAGAGCCAATCCTTATAAATAGCTAATTTACAAGAATTGGCTTCATAGCCTGTCTGAATTCAGGCTAGTCCACAACATAGACTGTCAGAGGAACAACCTAGTGAATGTAATGGAGGATTTAGCATTTAGCACTTAGCAATTAGCTGGTAGAGACCAAAAACAGAGCTAAAAGGAGAGAGACTATGGGGCAAATATTAACACTTAAGACGTGTTAATATTTCATGGTTAAAAAATTAAGCAATATTTTGCTAATAACATTTTTGCTCATTAGCTTTAAAGGGCTAATAAGTCAGTATTGTGCTGTCAGGATTGTTTCGCTTGGTTCCAGAGGCCTATAATGCAGTTTTTCAGAATTTTAGTAAAGACAGAAAAAAGATTACATGAAATAAAATTTGTTCCATCAGAAGGTTCAATATGAATTTATTTAGATGATACATTTTACTTTCTTCTGCCCACTAGGCCCAGAATAGGACTACGTACTATGCACCCAATCAGCTGGCACAAATGCGACCAAATCCCCGATGGCAGCAACAAGGTGGACGGGGTCAAGGTGAGCACGATGTTGGTGCACGTGTCTGTGATACTGAAAAGGTTTTTTCACTCATTGTTTTCATCTGTCCTTTCATCACTCCCAGGTGGTTTCCAAGCAATGCCCGGCTCGCTGCGTCAACCGGGCCCCCGTGCCAGCCTGAGACACATGAGTCCCAGCGGCACACAAGGCCCACGAGGTGCAGTCACTAAAACAGTTAACATCATCAGTTCATTGACTTTGGCTGTAGAATTCATTGATTTAAATGTGTTTTTCATGTTAATAAAACATTAAATTCTGCTTAATTTTCTCTCTTTGCTGCCAGCTGCCGGTCAGTCCATGGCTCCTCGTCCTTCAGTCGGAGTCCCTGGCCCCCGGGCCATGCCTCCTTATAAATATGCCACTGGTGTCCGTAACCCCAACCCCCAGGTGGTGCAGCCTATTGCCTTACAGCAGGTATCACATCATCTTCTCCCATATTGAGCATCCAGATTTTGACACATTTTTTCCTCATTATGTCTTAACTGTCACTTCCAGACTCAGCCAGCGGTGCACGTTCAGGGCCAGGAGCCTCTCACAGCCTCCATGCTGGCTGCTGCACCCCCTCAGGAGCAGAAACAGATGCTGGGTAAGACTCACATTTATCAACTAATGCTGTTCACTTTTATTTGGCTATTTTATACTCACTTATTCTTTTTCCCCAAACAGGGGAGCGTCTGTTCCCACTGATTCAGGCCATGCATGCCAACCTGGCAGGAAAAATCACCGGCATGTTGCTGGAGATCGACAACTCTGAATTACTACACATGCTGGAGTCCCACGAATCTCTGCGTTCAAAGGTACTTCACTACCTCAGGGACACTGAAAAGTCTGTTATCGATTTTCGAAACGGTCATTCTTCATGTTTGTCGTCATGTTTGCACAGGTAGAGGAAGCTGTGGCAGTTCTACAGGCTCATCAGGCAAAGAAAGACGCCACTCAGAAAGTGGGCAGCATTGCTCCTACTACTGCTGCTGCTGCCACATCCTGAAGACTCTGCGCTATTGTAACTTGGTATGGAAATACATATTTAGACAAGCTATCCAATCAGGTTGATTAGGTTGTGCAGAATAACGGATTCGTGGCAGTAATCAAAGACATTTTGTTGTTTCAGGGCAGAGATGGGAAGAGACACACAAAGCCCAGAGTCTTCTGAACAGTCACACAAAAACAAAAATCAAGAAAAAAAAAAGGAAAATCTAACTTTAAATACATACTTTGAAAAAAATGTTACATAATGCAACATTTTGTAGTTCTGTAATACTTTTAAGCTGCATACCAAATGCAGCGATGCAAAGGAATCATGAACGAAGTGGCAAAGGAGAGAAACCTTTTTCTTGTTCTTTGTCTTTGCTTGAAAGCTTTATGTTTGATGTGAAATGACTCCTCCATCCTAACATGTTATCAACGGGTGTGTGGTAATTTCAATAAAGGGATGATATATCAAGACAAATCTTCTTTTCTTGTTTTAATTGTTACAGGTAACCTTTTTTTTAATCTGGCTGAAGGATAAACAGTTTGGTCCAGTACAAATATTTGGACAATGACACTTGGAAGATGTAACAGGATGAACTGTGAAGTGTTCAGAGTCACACGCGCTGCTCAAATTCAGTCAAACGCTGCAAATACTCTGAACCCTCTGAATTAAAGCTACAAGTCTGCACTTCAATCATGTGTTGACTGATTTAAGTGTGTTTCTCACAAGCAATTGGCCATCCAGTAGTATGCCAGCGAAAACCAAAACATCATAACGTCTGCATAACTAATAAAAACATACTTATGAGTTGTGTTTTGGTAACGTGGGATTATTTAAAGTGTTTCCTTTTTGCACTGAATCCAAAAAACACTGGAAAAATTTCCCTATTATCAAAATTATCCAAAGAGAATGCTGTGAAAGTGCCTTTGCATAGAAACATCGTGGTAAAGATCATCATGGTGCTTTGATTTTACCTCTGAAAAGGCAAATTTTGTAAAGAAGTAATGGGTTGTCCTAACAAATACATTCAATCGTTTTTCTCAAAGATTTTTTAGGTTGTCCTATTAACAGGCTTGCAGAATTGGGAGGTCTATTATTGTTAATAATAATAATGCCTTAGACTTATATAGCACTTTTCACGGTACTCAAAGTGCTTTACAATTCTGTGCACCTTTCATTCACACCTCAATCATACTTGGTGGTGGTAAGATACTGATGTAGCCACAGCTGCCCTGGGGCAGTCTGACAGAAGCTTGGCTGCCAATTCGCGCCAACGGCCCCTCCGACCACACAACCACATTCACACTTAGGCAATGTGGGTTAAGTGTCTTGCCCAGGGACACAATGACAACACATGCTCAGACGGGGACTCGAACCCTCCGGTCACGAGGTGAGCACCTACCAACTGCGCCACTGCTTTCAGCTCTTTGTGATTAATTAACAAAGGTAACAAAGTTAATCTTATTGAGTCGACTAACAGAAGTGGACTTTGGGTGGTTTAATTTGACAAGCAAATAATCATTTGTTTGGCAGCTCAAAGGACTGGGGTCAGCCAGGGAGTAAAATACTAGTTAGGAGAGAACGGCGGAAATTAGTGGTGTTTGAAAATGGAGAATTATGGGTCTTTCTGAATACCTTTGTCAAAGGAGGAAATGAATTGCACTCTTTCCTTATTAAGTTCCCTAATCAGTCATCATGACGACGTGACAGCATGCACAAAAGGTTTGTCACAGTCGCAGGAATTCGACAGTGAAATGAATGAAGGCTGAATTCCATTTAGCTTAAACAGCCACGTATTGCATCTCACTGTCAGGGCTGGGCCGCATAGAATAGAATGGCTAATATTGTAAAGCTCCAGGTTCTTTCTAAGGTGCTTAGATTATATTAAAGGTTGGATGGCTGACAGTATCCTCCAACTCAATGAAAAGAAAAAGGAAGTCCTTGTTTTTGTAGCTTTGTGTCTAAAGTAATGGAAACTCAAGGTCTCCTTGCCACTTTTGCAAGATCTTGTATCAGGAACCTTTTTGACTCTGATTTCACTTTGGATGCTCACATTAAATCTCAGCTTCCTTGTTGCTGTAATCACTTAAAAAAAATCTTGCCAAGTTTCATTGTTCTATTGTGTCACGCTCTGAACTGGTATTTGTTACACATGTCTTTATTGTATCCAGTCCAGATTATTGTAACTCATTGTTTACTGAACAAAACTTCCTTGGAAGGTCTGCAGATTTTGACTAACTCATCACGTCACGTAACCACCGAGCTAAGCCATCATGAACATTAGAATAAGCATTGCTCTGAAATGCCTGAAACAAAATTCTGTACCCATATTGTTTTTTTATTTATTTTTGCTGACGCTGGCTTCATTACTAACATGGAAGCTTACCTGTAATGGTTCTTTTTCACTTTGTCTTAAGGGCCCAGTGTTAAAACACTTTGACTTAAGAGGCTTTTGGGTCAAAATGGGACATTTTCTGCAGCTTCATCTGCTCCTATTAAATGTGGCATCCCCCAAGGCTCTGTTTTGGGACGTCTCCTGTTTTCATTATACATGCTTCTCCAGCACGGTGGCGTGGTAGTTAGCACTACTGCCTCACAGCTAGAATGACATCTAGAAGATCTAGAAGGTCTGGGTTTAATTAATTGTGTTAATTACCCTATTAACTTCATGTATCATTCACTCTAATTACAGTCACTGAAACACTTTGGGTCAAATTCCTGCTGCTGTTTTAAATGTTCTATACACATAAAGTGATTTCAGATTTTAAGTTGAGGACTTAATCATTTTTAGGATGTAAGGATATAGAGGTACTTCTTTTGCTCGCTGTCACATGGGTGGCAGAATTGTTGCCTTTAGAGCCCTGGTTCTTGACCATTTTCCCACCACAATGTTGGACACCTCTCTAAAAAAAAAAAAATCCCTGTATCTCAGAATAAGCAGCATTTTGTGCCACAAAAAACTGTTTTATCATTTTAAAATAATCAGAATTTGAAGATAATCAAAATTTTTAATTATAATATTTAATTATTATAATTATTATTATAATTTAATAGCACTTTTTCAAATGTGATGCGGGCTGATTTAAGTTACTTATTTCTTGTAATCTTTAAAAAATTAATCAAAGCTCAGAGTGCATCGTGGCTTTAGAACTACAAATGTAGTCCAAACTAAAATAACATGCACAACATATGGGTGATGATGGGAGAGTCCTCCGACAGGGGGCGCCAGCGCTCACTGAACAGGAGCTGCCCGCTTTAGTTTGTCTTCTCTCCACCAATGGGAAGCTGCTGGGGTCAGAGTTGAAGGGTTAAATCCAATATGGCGGCTAACAAACGGGTGCTGTATGTGGGTGAGTTGCGGCTGTTTTTCGTTAAACTTTTTAAACTTTCGCTGTTTTGGTGCGTCCGGTTAACGCGCTCGGGACTGTGTTATAACGAGGCAAACGGCAGTAATTCTGCGCGTGTCAGGAACATGATGGAGACACGTGAGAGTGCGCGTTAGTTTAAGCCGGCACATAGATACCGTCCGTGACCCCTGCTTTCTGTTCTTTCTGCCTTTACCGTGTTTCAAATGCTTGGCCGTAAACAGTAAATGTTAAATCTGCGTGTTTACGTCAGGTGGCCTGGCGGAGGAGGTGGATGAGAAGGTGCTCCACGCAGCTTTCATTCCGTTTGGAGACATCATCGACATCCAGATCCCGCTGGACTACGAAACAGGCACGATCAGCAGTTTTACCCGGGATTAAGTAGCCCGCAGGCTGCTCACATACTAACGTGTGTTCGTGTTTTACATTTCAGAGAAGCACAGAGGGTTTGCGTTCATTGAATTTGAGCTGGCAGAGGTAAGTCCGGGTGGTGAAGTGAGATGGAGTGACCCCATGTCTTGTGTTTCTCCATCAGTTCACAAACACACTATCAGTTTGCATGCAGAGATGACTTTATTCACACGGTGATCTCTCCTCTGTACTTACAGTTAAATTAATCATGCGTTTGTATTAATATAGAATGACACCTGCTGCTAACCGCCTGCTTCCTTGTGATTTATCTTCTGCACTGATCAGTGTGTGGTATTGACTTTGGTATTAGCCTTTCATCTTTTTTATCTGCATGTTGCGGTTTTAAAGAGTTGGCAGTTCACCAGATAGTTAAAGATGAATTCAGTCGAAGCACATTTCTGTGCGTATAATCTATTTATGGCTTCTTCTCGGTCTTCTGCAGGATGCTGCAGCAGCTATTGATAACATGGTAAGTGGCTCACATAACTGCTACACCAGTGAAGTGTTGCAATTGAATCATCAGAAAAACAGCAACAAAAGATCCTTCTTATGTCTTATGGGTGGGGGGAAAATCAATGCACAGTATATTGCATGGTGATATTGTATCAATACAGAGACACCAAATATTGATATTTTATTAAATTAAAATACTTCGGGAATACTACGAGCAGGAGGGCTCATGTCATGCACCACCAGCGCCACCACGTTGGCCGATCAAACTTACATTAAATTGGCTTAATTGAACAACCATCCAACACTGGACACACCGAGCTTCACAAAGCTGCCTCCTAATTCAGAGCAAGCTAATGGTTCAGTCACACGAGGAAAAGTAGCACATCTTCCATCTACAAAAAAGAAAAAAATGTTGTGATTTTAAACAAAATTAGCTCCCTTCTTATTGGTAATGGTTTCTTTTGGGGGGGGGGTTGCTGCTAGAATGAGTCTGAACTTTTTGGACGGACTGTCCGCGTCAATATCGCCAAACCCATGAGAATCAAAGAAGGTTCTTCTCGACCAGGTGAGTCATGAACACCTTTCATCAGTCTGTTTGTTGAGTCTCTTTATAAAATGAGCAGGTCTGACCTTAAGTCTGCCTTTCCTGCAGTGTGGTCGGATGATGACTGGTTGAAAAAGTTTTCTGGGAAGACCGTGGAGGAAGCTGAGGGGGAGGCAGCAGCTGGAGAAACGGCCAAAACTACAGCACAGGAGGTGAGAGGATTTTACTTCTACTGTGTGTATTTGTGGGGTCTTGACTCTAAATATGTTAAGATATGAAGCATTAATTTGTCCTTGCAGGATGAGCCCCCAGCTAAAAAGGGCAGAGTAAATCCTCAGGTCTACATGGACATAAAGATCGGCAACAAGCCCGCAGGGAGACTGCGCTTCCTGCTCCGGGCTGATATCGTTCCCATGACAGCAGGTGCGTACGTGTGCAAGCTGCACATGCCAAAGTTTTCATTCGTAAAAGATGAGAAAGAAACGCTGAACTGATTTCCACATGTGTAGAAAGAAACCCGTACCTGTGCCTATAAAATAAACCTCCTCTTAAACTTTGGACAGAGAACTTCCGCTGCTTGTGCACTCACGAGAAGGGCTTTGGCTACAAGGGCAGCAGCTTCCACCGCATCATCCCGCAGTTTATGTGCCAAGGAGGCGACTTCACCAACCACAACGGCACCGGCGGAAAGTCCATCTATGGCCGGAAGTTCGATGATGAAAACTTTGTCCTTAAACACACCGCTCCAGGTGAGCAGCCGTTTCTGGTGACCTCAGAAGGTGTGGTGTCTCAGTAGGGTTCCTGTTTTGTAGGTAGAAGCTGATGGTTTTTATGACATACCAATACTGGAAAGATATTTTGATTCCTTACAGTTAAAAAAAAATAAGGGGTAGAGTTCCTTGTTTTATGAGCATTAAAAACAACAGTCTGTCACTATGAACCACATGTATCCGGAACTCAGTTAAAGGTTGGTGAATGTAACAGATCAAAGCATCATGTTCTCACCTCCATATGAGTCAAACTATAGTAGGATTCATTTTATGACAAACTCACTTTTCTCACCGTTGGATGCAAACATAACTGAGAGCTGCAGTAATTGTTTAATTTGGCTTTATTGCCTTATTAAACTTATCAACAGGAAACAAACCTTAAATGTAACTTGAAGCTGCTAAAAGTTTGGCCTTCACGGTTACAGTGATTAACAGTTATTAGAGCAGCAGCCGGTGCCAGGTTTATGCACAGCTGCCATAAATTAGCAGCACTTGAAATGACCAGAATCATTTTTAATGTTTCGGTAACGGTTAATGCACCAGTGTGCACGAGCTCTTTAATCACAGTTACATTCTCATGCTAAAATCTAATTATTGTTTTTATGCATGCATTTTCAAACTTACTGTTCTTAGATTATGATGAATAGGTATTTCCTTGCATCCAGAAGAAACCGTTTTAGTGGTTGAATGTTGTGCTTCATTAATTTCTGACTTAAAAACTTGAATTCACTTTATTTGGTGAATAAATAAAAATCTAATTTTTAGTTTCAAACGGTTTTTGACAAATTTCTAAAATATTTGTTTTCTTTGTTTTGTGACAGCTTATCACTACATTTATATTCAGTAATGGTAGTAATGCTAAGTGTTTATTGATGACTGTATTACAGCCACACAGGTTTACTGAGTCCTGACAAATGCTTCTTTTATAAGTGAAATCTGGTTGCATGTATAAAGTTAGCTAAGTACACGTCAGAGTACTGTATATCCATGTATGCCGTTCAGAGTAATTGTGGCACTTCAGGATTATTAGCCTGGAAACTACAGTAATGCTCTGAATGCTATAAAGAACCTGATTGGTGGAGGCTGCACTGTTGACTCAAATTTAAGAGTCACAGATGAGAACGAGTTCCTTCTAAAGTTGTTGACAGGCTGCGTGATACATAACTGCCACGAGCTGTGCAGTGAGTAAAGGAAAGTCAGGTTACAGTGTGCAGTGCGTTTAACACTCGGTGGGAAACCTCTGTGATCATTGTAACCTGTGTTGTGTATGGCCACTTGTGCTTATATCTCTGCCGAGAGGCTAAGTGGGTCTCGGCGTCTTGTAATCTTATATTTTTATACTGATGTCTGTTAACGTGCACTGTTCCTTTCACATAACACAGAAACTGAGACTGTTAGACTCGGGCACTTTAGGCTTTTGTTTGGGTTATCAGCATCGATGTATATTTGGGAGGTTCTGCACAAAAGACGTGATTTTGGTATCATGACTGATAAATCATAATTTCTTCATCCCTGTGATATGAACATGTGCAGTACGGACATTGCAAAAGACCGTAAACCACAGTGAATAAGAAAAGCTATTTTATTTACACTGCACACAGTTACCCTCAGATATTTGACCTCGTTCAGTAAAAGCATGTTTGAAGGATACTTTTGTTTGTTGAGCGGATCGAGGCTGTTCAGTGTTTGGGGCTCACTCCTGATAAAGCAGAAGGACAGGGCTGTATAGCTCACATGCATGTTTTAATATTCTTTTATTTATCACAAGTAAGTTTTATCTTTGCAATACTGAGTAATGTTATCACAGATTGTGCAGACGTGTTGTAACACTTAGTTACAGCAGCAGGTTGTAAGGTTTTTGGTCTGCGGTATTAGAAGAAATCAATAATCTGATGATCTCTTGTGAGCAGCACTTGGTGACAGTGGGAAAGAAGAACTCCCTTTTAACAGGACGCGACCTCCAGCAGGGCCAGGCTCAGGGAGGGGGGAGCCGACTGCTGTGACCAGTTGGGGAATGAGGGTGACGGACTAACCTTTGTGTCTTATGCACACAGGGCAGCTCTCCATGGCGAACTCCGGGGCAAACACAAATGGCTCTCAGTTCTTCATCACTACCGATAAGACAGACTGGCTGGATGGCAAACACGTGGTCTTTGGAGAGCTGGTGGAGGGGATGGATGTGCTACGAGCAATGGAGGTAAGGATCAAAGCTGTAGTATGAGCTTTAGGTTGTTGTTTCACATTCACTGATTTAGTAAAAAATAAAAAACAGTGTTGTTTCTGTCTCATTGTGCTCCATAACCCTGGGAATTCATGGGATGCTTGTCTTTGACCTCCAGCACAGTTTCGGTCTGTCTTCTGCACGGCTTCCTGCCACACCTGGAGAATTTCACAGGTGGAGTTTGGGTTTAGCAGTCTGGAGACAAAGTTAGAGAGGCGAGGCTGAGATGGTTTGGTTTGTGCAGAGGAGGGCACGTGAATATACTAGGCAAAGGAGGCTGAATACAGAGCTGCCAGGCAGGTGGAAAAGAAGAAGACCTCAGAGAAGATTGATGGATGTAGTGAAGGAGGACAAGCAGAGGGTTGGTGTGACAGAGCAGGGTGAGGCGGAGGCAGATGATCCGCTGTGGCGCCCCTTAAAGGGAGCAGAAAGAAGAAGAATAAGAGTTTTCACTGTGAGCTAAACGTATAAAACCAAGATGTGGACCCTGCAAGGACACGCGCTTCAATCCACACATTTAAACAACTATCTAGGACTGCTTTCTGTAATCTGTGTAATATCACTAAAATGAGACGCATCCTGTCTCAGAGTGATGCATCGTCTGATGCAGCTGCAGCTAGTGACCACTGCGCAGCTGCAGGCTGCACTCATCCAGGAATGGAAAGCGATTCCTCAACAGATCTCCTGCAGTCCTTCTATTAAAAGTCTTGCATACACAGATATTATTGTGCTGGTGTATAAGATATATTTAAAATGCAGATTTGTGATTCTTGTGCGATTTGTATACTGGTGTAAAAACTTTAATCAGTATGGCCATCACTCTCACAGTACTCAGAACAGAACTGAACAACAAAGCTTTGAAATGCATGACTCAGTTTTTCTGGAATGATCTGCAGAAGCAGCTCAAAGTGTAAGAACTGGTTACTGAGGGGTGGGGGGTCACGTTTAAAGGACTGAGAAACAGATCTCTTGGTCAGTGTAACTGCTCTTAGAGGTCACTCTGCATTTTGCCGTGTTAGATAACTTCATGTTTTCTCTCTGCAGGCTCAGGGAGCAAAAGACGGAAAGCCGAAGCAGAAGGTGATCATCTCAGATTGTGGAGAGTATGTGTGAATGAAAAGCAAAGTGTGTGTTTGTGTGTGTGTGTGTGTGTGTGTGTGTGTGTGTGTGTGTATGAAGGCAGCAAATGTCTGAGAGCAAGATTATCTTTTGGTCTTTTGTACTTTGAAACCAGATCTTCTGCCATGTAAATATTTCAATAAACTCATTTTATAATGAAATTGTTTCTTTGAGCCACTTATTTCTGACTGCTTGCTTACTCAAAGTTAAAGGTCATTTTATAGCACATATTTTCTGTTGTATGTTTTGGAAAGGTCAAAGGGGCCTAATATGCTCTGGATTTTTATTCTTTCATGATTCACAGTTCCTCCTTCACAGATCATTCTCCTAACATACAAGGTCTTGAATAATCAGGCCCCATCTTATCTCAAAGACCACATAGTCCCATATCACCCCAACAGAGCCCTTTGCTCTCAGACTGCTGGCTTACTTGTGGTTCCTAGGATGCTTCAGAGTAGAATGGGAGGCAGAGCCTTCAGCTTTCAGGCCCCTTTTCTGTGGAACCAGCTCCCACTTAGGATTCAGGAGACAGACACCCTCTCTATTTTCAAGATTAGGCTTAAAACTTTCCTTTATGATCAAGCTTATAGTTAGGGCTGGATCAGGTGACCCTGAACCCTTAGTTATGCTGCTATAGGCCAAGGCTGCGGGGGGAGGGGGGGGTTCCCATAATGCACTGGGTGTTTCTTCTTCACTCACTTGTTTTCACTCTGTTTACACCCCACTCTGCATTTAATCATTAATTATTATTAATCTCTGGCTCTCCTCCACAGCATGTCTTTTGTCCCGTCTCTCTCCCCTCGGCCCCAACCAGTCACAGCAGGTGACTGCCCCTCCCTGAGCCTGGTTCTGCTGGAGGTTTCTTCCTGCTAAAAGGGAGTTTTTCCTTCCCACTGTCACCAAGTACTTGCTCATAAAGGGTCGTTTTTTTGCATGTTGGGTTTTCTCTGTAGGGCCTTAGCTTGTAGTCTTACTCTGTAGTCTTACCTTACAGTATAAAGCACCTTTGGCACTATAAAAAATAAAACTGAATTGACTTTATCTCAGCCTGCAGCCGTTCAGTTCAGCAGCTCTCCCTTGAAGACCACCGTCCCTTTAAGGCAGCTTTTCTCTCATTTGCTGCCCCTCACAAACAGCAGTAGCAGATGGGTGGGACTACATCCAACTGAGGAATATCCAATGTGAACTGCTTGGTGCAAAGCTAAGAGATTTTTTGTTTGTTTGGTTTTTTTTGGGGGGGGGGCAGCATTCAGATCACAAAACTTCCAGAGTTTATATGTTATTGGAGTGGATATACATTACATTAACCCTAACAATAACATTATGTTAAGGGAATTTTTAAAATTTTACTTGTATACTAAAATTGTGTTTAGGCATAATATACCTGAATATGCACAAATATGCATTATTCAGATCAGGCTCTGAATAATCCCCTACTGTAACAGCTTTAGGATAGGACTAAGGCTGAAGTTTGGTCAGTGCTACAGAAGCAGTGATTTCATCCTCAGAATAAGAACCGAAGTTCAGACAGCGGTAAACTGTTTCAGACGTCTCAGTGGAGATGACTTTTCAAGGTGTTTTGTTTGGGAAATGTTACCCACTGAATATGCAAATAAGAAATCTCATTAAACATCAGCACATTTGCATAAATGTCCACAGACTAAGTGTTGCAAACACATATTTGTTTTATGCATCTTCTTTCCGTTCGCCTTACAGATGATTTGCCTGTAGAGTCTCCCTGTAAGCTTTTTGATGTGCTCTTGAGCAGGCTCGGTGTCAAACCGCCTCACCATTCATTTTCACTCATTCAGCTAAAATGTTCATTTTAAGGAAACAACACTAAAATCGATTAAATCCAGGGAGGATCTTTTTACATATTACAAATGAGCCGAATGTTTCCCGATGATTGAACCAGTCCTAGGTGGAGCAGAGGTGCCTCACCTGAACAAGTTGAGAGGGCAAGACGGGCAAGCGACTCCACCCCTTCCACTCCCATCCTGTCGGGAACTGCTTTGAGACTCTCATCGGAGAGGATCGTCCAAACTCCGCTCCTCCGCTCCGACTCGCGAAAACAGCGTTTAAGCTGTAAGTGTTCACACGGACCTGAAAAGAAGTCGGTCTGTTACTAAAGCGAATTTGTTTCTGTGAGTTTTGCTGCTTGTAGTGTGTGCTTTGGTTTTGCGCAATTGCGCACGGAACGCTAAAACTTTGAGACGTGAAAGGCTGGTTTGACTTGTGCCTCCGCACGTAGATGAATACTAAAATTAGAAGTTATGTCAGAGAAAACAGACTTTATAACGTAAGTTTAAAGTCGCTTTTCTGCTCATTTTAAACGTTTTTATGTTACCGTTGCCTTGAAACGGCGTAAACACGCGAACGTGTGCGTTTAGGAGCGAGCTGCTCCTCACTTTGTTTCTTTTCCCTTTTTTTTTTCTTCTTTTTTTGGATTTGGGTTTGAACTGTATTTTCTTTTTGTCTCAGGCTGGTACAGAACTGACTCTGGTCTGTGCCACTGCGGCTGAAAAGGGATTCCTCTGTCTTCCATCAGCAGGGCGAGAAGACAGACTGTGAACAGAAGTCATCATGAACTGGGCATTCCTCCAGGGCCTCCTCAGCGGGGTGAACAGATACTCCACCGCCTTCGGCAGAGTGTGGCTCTCTATTGTTTTCCTCTTCAGGGTTATGGTGTTTGTGGTGGCAGCAGAGAAGGTGTGGGGAGATGAACAGAAAGACTTCAACTGCAACACAGCTCAGCCGGGGTGTCATAACGTCTGCTATGACCACTTCTTCCCCGTCTCCCATGTGAGGCTGTGGGCCCTGCAGCTTATCTTCGTCACCTGCCCCTCGCTTCTGGTGGTGATGCACGTGGCCTACAGGGAGGACCGGGAACGGAAACACCGGCTCAAGTATGGTGAGAACTGCAAGAGTCTCTACCAAAATACTGGCAAGAAGCGCGGAGGCCTGTGGTGGACCTACATCCTCACTTTGGTCTTTAAAGTAGGCGTGGATGCCGTCTTTGTCTACCTCCTTTACCACATCTACGAGGGCTACGATTTCCCCACTCTCATTAAGTGTTCAGAGGTGCCCTGTCCCAACACGGTGGATTGCTTCATCGCTCGGCCTACTGAGAAAAGAATCTTCACCATCTTCATGGTGGTCACCAGCTTGGCCTGCATCCTCCTCTCCATTTTTGAAATCCTCTACCTACTCGGCAAACGCTGCTGTGAGTTTTTCAGCTCAGTCCACCATTCCCGCAACATCAACACCCACGCAATGTCCAGCGGAATCAAACTGATGGACACAAACACCCTGAAGTCGGCGGACAAAAGGAGCCCCGACACTCCCGCACCCTCGTACAGTGTCGCTGTATCTTGAGATACTGAGAACATTACAAAGACTTTATGAAAAAGACACGGGAAAGGAAAGCCATCTCTAATCATTCTACATGAAACCTCCTTGAAAGACGTGTCAGCAGATTTTGTTTTTTCTTCTCTGAGGCTGAACTACAGTGTAGTTTATTCCATGTGCTTTGAAAATGTAAAATTCTGCACTACAAGAAGTGTCATTGATCTGGGATCTGCAGAGACTTCTCTGACAGTTTACATTTCTCTAGTCCTCGCAGAGAATAAAAGCCAGTGTGTGTGATGCAGTGTCCCATCCGGCCTTCAGATCAAATACATGAGTCACCCGCTGGTTTGGCGAGTGCGGTTTTAAACACACATGTGGTTTTCTGTGTAAGATTCTCCTGTGCTCTCGCCAAGCCTCCAAATGTTTGGTTCAAACCGCGCTCTTTCCCTCTGACTCAGACGTGTATGCTGGTAAACTGTATTTTTCATTATTTATGAAAAGATTTGAAAAGTTGTGCATTTTACTGTCCTTACTGTTGTTGTTTTAGACCATTTCCTGTTTACGTGCAGTGGAGAGCAAAGATATCAAAAATTCCTTTGATAAACAGTTGTTGATGATATCACGATGTGCATATTTCACTGCACCGAGGTGCATATTTGTGACTATTTTTCATTAAAGGCTATAATTTTGCATTTTGAGTGTGTTTTTGTAAGAACAAAGAAGACTCACGGAGGTCCACGCACAGTAGCACATACAGTATTCACTTCAGAATGAATGCTGCTGTAGTAAATATAAAGTTGCATAATAATTCACATGGGGAATATACACAAGAACAGCAGACAGCCCGTCAAGAGGAAAAGGGTTAGTTGATTCTGCAAAATTTCTGTGGTTGGAGCTCAGACTTTTTTTCTCTTCCTTTTTCCGTGTGTTTCATAACAGCCTCTCCCCGCCGTGATTTGTTGTTGCTAGGAGCAGTGCCCTCATAACTTTTTTTAAGGTTGATTGGTACTTTGAGGGCAGAGGAGGGCCCACCCACTCCTCTGTTTGATTCATCCGTGCTGACGTGTGGATCCACCCAGTGCAGGAATTTGTTGTTCCACGCACACTCAGAGTGGATGGCTCCAGTGTTCACACCGTAAGAGAGATGAAGCGAGAGTAAGGAGAGGTTTTCTTGCCCTCCAGTTTGATCTGCTGAGGTTTTCAGATGTCTGTGGACTGTGAGACCACATGTTACCATGGCATCTGCAAAACTCCAGCAGCCAAACATCTTTCCACAAACAATGATAGGATAATCTGCAGGCACCAGCCTCAACTGTTCACGATATATTTCAGCAGACATTGTTTCCAAAGGATACCAGTTAACAAGTGAGGTCTGTGGATTCTCATAATAACATTTGGAAACCCGGGTTCTCTGGGAATATTTCACCCTTATTGTAACAGAACGGCAGCAGATGTCTGCCATAGGTGCTCATTGGGCCCATGTTGGCACCCCCAACCTCCCCCACTGTGCATGTGATGGTCCTCACTTCATCGAGCATCCAAAAAACAATCAGCAGTCTAGAGATGAATTCAATAGTTTGTGCATCAGCTAGTTGAATGTTAGGTTCTGATTATTTGAGTTGACCTTTAAGCGCAAATGCTCCAAAACTCACTGATACATACATAGAGTGCTGTATTTACCTCACAGCTGTTGAGTTTGAGCTCGTTTTCCACCATGTCAGACACAAGCCAATGCACCGATAATGAGAGCAATTGGAGTAATGGCCATAATCTTTTCCTGTCATGGAACAATACAGCTTTGCCTGAAGCAGCAGAAGTGATCAAACAGGACTTTGGCTCAGTGTGAAACAAATGAATGAGTTAACAGCGTAAAACTAAATTTTCTCACGATCCTTCTTGAATGTGGACCCAATATTTTGGTGGCCAGTTGGTGATCCAGCCTTGGTTGTGTTGAGTGTAACGTAATATATCCTATTTATGCTCAGCTGTGTCCTGTCTGCATTCTGTTTCAGTGTGTTTTTCTCTTTGATGAGATTTTATCAGACCTCCCCGGCTCTTTCGGGATATTTTTTGTCGTCTTGTCCGAGTTTCCTCTGTTCTGTTTCCGCACTTTCACGTTGCCAGCAGAGAAAAGTGTTGTGTTTATGTTGTGCTGGGCTGTCGTGTTAAAACTTGCCATGCTTGAGTTACAGGCTGCATTTTTCCAGGCGTGCCTGTACCAGTTATTTATCTGGTTTCTTGAAGATTCTTTTTCAACCCTCCCCTTACTCAGTGTAATTCATGTCCACTGAACTGATCAAAGTTTCCAAGTACAGATGTGCTGACAGGATTTCCCGAAAAAGCACAACTGCAGTTAAAGCTTCGAGTTTAAACAGGACCCCCCCCCCCACACACACACACACACAATAAGTGCTGCTTTCACAGATTCAATCATTTACAAAGTAACAGAAAATTGTTGTTTGAAAGCAATTATTTAAAAAAAAAAAGATTCATGCAGCACCTGAACAGGTACTTCTGCTCTTCTTAGAAAGGATTTCTGAGAACATTTCCTGTACTCCTTTGAGGTTGAAACAAGCCCATTGGGACATTGTGTTTGTGATTCTGAGCAGTACAAACAAACCTGACTTGACTCTGGGCTAGAAATACTTGTTCTTTATTCTTTAATATTATGTAATTGAAATGCTTCCACCACAAGAGTCTGCAAGTTGTAGTGAAGGCCTGGAACCAAAGAGACACTGGATATTCCAGACAGCTTACATTCATCTGCAGAATAATAAGATCGTGTTTGTTTTGCAACAGGAAAAAAAAAAAAAATCAGGTGTTAAAGAGTCGAGCAAAGTGTAGAAAACAGCCGCAGCCTCTGATCTTACAGTGGAGATGAGCGAGTGAAACGGTGTCATCGAAGAAGAGCACGGGTTTGAAAAGAATAAAGGAAACACAATACTCAGCCTTCAAAGTCACATAAAAGCGGGATTTAAGTAAAAGAAGAAAAGTGAATCACAAAATTCTTTTCTAATGACACGATAAAACAAACGTCTCATTAACAGACTGAGCTCCCCAAGAACAACAGGCTCTAACCTGTGGCTTTAACCTCCTAAAAAACAAAAGGTTGCCCCACACTTATTGTAAGGAAAGCTTCCGGCCTAACCCAGCAGTCACACATAGCAACAGCAAAAATCTATTCACCTGAGGGTGTGCCCTCCTCTTGCAAATACTCTGTTAAGTGCTGAGAAACAAGTTGGGACAAGGCAGCAATCCTGTTCTGGGAATCTTTAAATAGGAAACTAAGCACTTCACCTCTAAAACCTTTGATAATAATAATAATAAATTATAATAAAAATGGAAAGTGCTTTGTGCCATCTAACACCATCTCAGAAGATTTAATCAGTCAGGTGAATGTTGCTGTGGCTCTGAATGCACGTGTGTGGAGATGGAGAGGAAGAATTTTTTTGACTTGTCTGATTTGTTGTGAAATAGTGACGGATGTGTCCTTTAGTCTGAGCAAGGCCCTGAAGCATTGCAGGCGAGACAGAGACTCGGGGAGGGAGGGAGACGAGGAACATCTGGGGTGACGCTCCAGCCTTTCTTGGTTAACCACACCCACAGGCGCATTGCTCAGCGCTGCGCTCCTTTACCTGACGACTTGAACGCAGATCTGCGGGTTCAAGCAACAAAACGATCTCAGAGCAACGAGAAATCACCGGGGTGTACTCAGGCACCGGAATCCGTTTGGAACCATTATGGATTAAAGCTTCTCTGGTGAGTGAAAACCGTTTTTCTTCTTCTTCTTCCTCTGATGTGTCAAAGATGAGTTCGGTTTCCTGAACGTGTTTCGCGTCTGAGCCAATTAGAAGTCTTCGACGTCTGAGTGGTCGAATTCGGGGACCTTCACGAAGCTGTTTATGTAACTATAATTTATTCGCTGGTTGTTGAGCAGAGCTGTTTATCTATAGAGAGGCAGCGCTGCACTCCACGAAGTCCAAAGCCCGCAGAAAACGCATCTGGCCGCTGCGTAAAAGTCTGTTTTTTTTTAAAGACTTATAAAGCTCCAAAGGACCGAAGTTCTGCTCTTTAACAGATTCTCATAAGAAGGCTGGTGCTGATTTGATTTTTTAAATGTTTGAACTCTTTAACCATAAAGTTCCAAGAATGCCTCTTTATGTGTATGAACTCTGGGCGTGTTGATGTTGGTTCAGCTATTTCCTTTGTGAGTGAGTTGGCTTGAGGTCTTCTCATAACTGTGTTACAGTTTGTGGGTGTTTCTGGTCGCTCTGATTAGAAGATAGACTGTTGTTGTTTTCTTTTAAGTAGGAAAAACGGTTAATTGTAATGAAAACATCTTATGTAAGACCTCACCGACGTGCTGATATTCAGAGTCTCAAAGCAGAAACTGCAGCTGACACTGAATACATGCTCAACCATTCTTCATTTTACCACACGCAGGTCTGAAGATACACTACTCAGCAGCGATTCCAGAGACAAGTTATCTGACTGTCAGACAAGAACATGGATTGGAAGACCTTTCAAGCCCTCCTCAGTGGGGTGAACAAATACTCCACAGCGTTTGGGCGGGTTTGGCTGTCAGTGGTGTTTGTGTTTAGGGTGATGGTGTACGTGGTGGCAGCGGAGCGAGTGTGGGGCGATGAGCAGAAAGACTTTGACTGCAACACCAAGCAGCCCGGCTGCGCCAACGTCTGCTATGACCACTTCTTCCCCATCTCCCACATCCGCCTGTGGGCCCTGCAGCTTGTCTTTGTCGCCTGCCCGTCATTCATGGTGGTCATGCACGTGGCGTATCGTGAGGACCGTGAGCGCAAGTACAGGGCCAAGTTTGGCAAGGACTGCAAGCTGTACAACAACACGGGGAAGAAACACGGCGGCCTGTGGTGGACATACCTGATCAGCCTCTTTGTAAAGACAGGCATCGAGATCTCCTTCCTCTACATCCTCCACCGAGTCTACGACAGCTTCTACCTGCCAAGGCTGGTCAAGTGCACAGTGTCGCCTTGCCCCAACATAGTGGGACTGCTACATCGGCCACCCCACTGAGAAGAAGGTCTTCACATACTTCATGGTTGGAGCTTCAGCCCTCTGCATCGTCCTGAATATCTGTGAGATCATCTATCTCATAGCCAAGCGCTTTGTAAGGTGTGCAAACAAGGTCAAAAGGCACAACCGCGACATGGCCATCGCAACGTGATGACTTTGAGGACCCCTTTAACAACTGCAACCATGTTGGGTTGCAGGAACAGAAGCAGGGCCTGAAGGAAAAGCCTCCATCCTTCAGAACATACAAGTCTCCATACAAGCCGTCTGCACTCAGACTTGAGGAGAGATACTAACCTCTGCTCCTAACCTCTCCGTTTCATAGTCAGAGCTGAAACCAGGCCAAGAGCAAGAGCTCTGCAGAGTTTAGGCTACATCCCAGTGACAGGACTGAAAAGTAACAGACTCAGAACAATGAGCCAAACTACAGCATGTGCCAGAAAGCGGAAGTTGAGTCATGAGTACTGGAGTCATCCTGTGGGCCCTTGTGTCCACATGTAAGACTTAAAGAGCACATGAACTTTTGTTTTCATGTCAACTCCCACAATATTTACAGGACAGAAATGATCTGTTAGTGATGTGGTTTGAATTTTTAAATAAATGTTCACTCTGTCTTCTGATTGGAGTTTTGAAGCAGGAGGGGAAGCAAAAATTCCCACAGGGAAGGAGGACACACCTGGAAGAGGTATTTGCCCTCCCTGCCAGGGTCCACTGTGGTGTGTCAGAGCACGCTATTGTTGTAGTGTGTTTCCCATCTGGTTGTGCTTCAGTGACCCTTTTTTATTTAATTTCAACTGATTTTTCACAGTTTTGTAGTAAATGGTTGTTCGGTGGTGTGTGGATGTTCCAGAGGTCATACTTAGCTTCGAGTGACAGTTGAAGTTTTGTAAGCTGACTTAAAAAAAAATAAAAGGTTTCCATTGCATTTATTTCTCCAAAAGCTTCACAATGGTGACAAAAATGTGTAAATTGTTGTTACATTGTTCCGTGTGAATCCTCGGTGGACCTGATGCTCGGTCTCAGGTTTAACGTTGTGCTGTGTTTGGACGTTCTTGTACACAAGGCCTCCTGATCCAAGACCACTGTTGATCTTCAAAAAGGCGAAAGGAATGCTGCTGTTTAACTCTGTGCTGGCAGAGCTGAACACTGTGGAGCGACCGGAAGGACGGTGACACACAGACGGCTCTTTGAACTGTATTTAAGTATTTTTACGAGTCACTCGTCGTCCACCGTGGAGGTCGGCTGGAAATGTATTTCCTGTTCTTATTAATATTTCACTTTTATAAATGTAAAGATATAAAATATCCTGAATATGTTGCTGTTTGGTCTTTTCATCAAAAGATCATCTGATCATCCCAGATTTGCCTGAAGAAAGAAATCTAATAAAATCTCGGTGAAGGAAATGCAAAATTTCAGGTCCCTACTGGCATTAGTTTTCTCACTAATGGAGGTGCCTTCAGATATCAAATCCAAATTAACATGTTTTAGAAAGAGAAAATCTCTGTTAATGTCAGACCCAGTATCCATCCATCCATTCTCTTCCGCTCATCCTTTCTCAGGGTTGCGGGGGGGCTGGAGCCTATCCCAGGTGACATAGGGTGAGAGGTCGGGTACACCTGTACAGGTCGCCAGCCTGTCGCAGGGCCAACACAGAGAGACAGACAACCATTCATACTCACATTCACACCGGTGGGCAATTTAGAGTAACCAATCAACCTAACCCCAGTAAGTGCATGTATTTGGACTATGGGAGGAAACCCACGCAGACACGGGGAGAACATATAAATATGTACAGCAGGATGGATACCTGGGAAAACACCACCGGAGTTGGATAAAAATGTCTTTTTTCATATTCAGGTTTTAATAAACTCCTGTGAGGAATATTTGTATAAACTTATTAACTTTGTTTATGAGAGGCTGTATATAAACAAAAAAAATCAGTCCCCTACTGAGGTTCCTACAGGCCTGTCAAAGGTCAGACATCCAAAGATTTAATGGATCTCGTGCATCCATCCATATGTTAACCTGAGCTCCACTCGTGAGAGTCCAGGTTCATGATACCGGATATTTACCCTGAAACACCCGAAGGACCGAGCTCAAACAGTTTTCCTCTGATTCTGAAATATATTTTGAATTGGAAAAGTACGTTCACGTTTATACACACTTAGAAAAATAATAATAATGCCTTAGACTTATATAGCGCTTTACAACTCTGTGCACCATTTATTCACACCTCAATCATACTTGGTGGTGGTAAGCTACTAATGTAGCCATAAACACCACATTCACACTTACGCAATGGGTTAAGTGTCTTGCCCAGGGACACAATAACAGCACACGCTTCGGACAGGGACTCAAACCCACGACCCTCCGGTTGCGAGGTGAGCACCTACTCACTGCGCCACTGCCACTCTGAAAAGCCTTCTGGCTGGCCATATCGTGTTATCTAAAGATGTACCAGCATATTTTACTCCCACGGTTCTGCTTAATCATCGGCTTCCTCGTCATTTAAGGCCAGCTCATTTTTTCCCAACTACTTTCGGACTGGATGAACCAGCAGCAGGCTTACGTGACCGGAAGATTTCAGCCATTTGAATTCTCTGGATCATTATCCGTTTTCGCCTCTCAGATGCGTAACGGGCACGTTTACGGGCGTTTGAGAATGTTATTCCGCTCGTCGGGCTCGCAAATCAGGTTTTAAAGGTGCAGCAGAGGGGTTTTGTTTATGCACAGTCATTTCCTCAAACTGTAAAGTTATTATAGAGACTGTTGAGATGGAATCTCACTTTCATTTCCTGCTTCAATTGCTACGGACACAGTGGTGGAAGGGTTAGCACTCCCACCTCACAGTGATGAGGTTCCTGGTTCATAAACCCCGCTGGGACCCCGTGTGGCGATTGCATGTCAGGTTAACTGGCGACTGTGTGTGTGAGGGGTAAATGTAACATGCTGTGAAAAACACTGCATTGGAGCATGTGTGTGTAGGTATAACTAATCTTCATGACTTTTTACACTTCAGACTCTGAGATTCAAAACACAATTGATTAAATAAACTTTATTTTAACAACTAAAAGTCTACAGAAACATTTTGGATTTTACAATAAATACATTTAAAATAAAATTAGAGATCAGCCGCATCTGCAGCGTTTCACGAGTCGGCTGAACACTCGACTTCACGAGGACTCCGCTTCCCTTTGAAGATGGACATTACTGCACGTGGAGGATGATGGAAAATCAAAACAACACTTTTGTCTTTTCTAACATCAACAGTGAGTTTATCCATACTCACAACACGCTTACTGGATAATCTATTGTTATAAACAAAGTCTGTGTGTCATGTTGCCCACTGCCTGGAAACCAGTGTAAGCACACCATTAAAAACAGGCACACAGGTGGTGACGTGAAGTCTGTGATTATTAGACCGACTTTACTTAAGGCACTGTTCCAGCAATGCTTTCATGTCATTAATATCTCCTCAGATATCTTATTCTGATTCTACTGGGATATCTCACTGATCCCAATCTTCCATAGAAGATATGTTAACCAAAAAAGTCCCAGAAAGGGGAGAAAGGCTCCGGGCAACGTGGTCACGCTGCAGCGCTGCGGTTCGGCTCTACAGTTTGCAGGTGGCCTGCGCCACTTTGGAGCTGGTCCTCCTGTTGAGGGTTCGACAGATGAACGCTCCAGCATCCATCAACTTCGAGAGTTCCACTCCCTGAGGTGAAGACACAGAGTTCAAGAGTCACATTAGAGCCCTTCAGCAGATAGCTCACATTAAGCACAATAAATATCAAGTAGCCAGGTCGTGCAGCAAAAGCAGCATCTCCACAGACCGAGCGTCTTTTCTTACCGTTTGAATTCCAAGTCCGTGCAGCATATAGACGACATCTTCTGTTGCAACATTCCCAGAAGCCCCCTGGGCATAGGGACAGCCTCCCAGTCCAGCTACCGATGAATCCACCACGCTGATTCCCATCTGAAAAACACGGGAAAAAAACCGACAACGGTGCCCTGTCAGTTACAGCAGGTACAGACAGTCGGTGGTAATTAACGGCATCATCATACCGCCACACGCTGTCATGTGATTTATCATCACATGAAGAGAAAATTAGAAGCAATAGAATAACTTCCTTTTCCCCCTTCACACAGATAGTCCTCACTCTCCAGGTGAACTTCCTGTTCCACTAACTAAGCAGAAACCCACCCCCTAGGGTGCTTTTCTAGAAGGTTAAAGGGTTGAAAAGCAGATAAGCCTACTGAAATAGTCACTCATTTAGTAACAGAGAGGTGAACTCAAGCACAATAATCACTGCTGTGAGTGAGAGGGATGTCAAAGAAACAGGTATCCAAATCCATGGCCAACAAAATCAAATACTTGAGTACAACCCTGCATGAACATCCAATTACAGTACTGCATTACTAATACAAACAAACAAACCTGACCTGTAAGGCTACAAGGATGTTAGCCAGAGCCTGGCCGTAGGTGTCATGGCAGTGCACGGCCAGGGCGCTGACGGGCACCTCTTTAGTCACTGCCTCCAACATTTTAGCCATGCTGCCCGGAGTTCCCACTCCGATGGTGTCTCCCAGAGAGATCTCATAGCAGCCCATGGAGTATAGACGCTTAGCTACCTGCCGGGCAGAGGAAAGGTTGAGTGGGGACATCAATTAACGACACACAGATTTGTGCTTGTTTAAAGAAGTCAGAACTCACGTGTGCTACTTTTTCAGGTGCCACCCTGCCTTCGTACGGGCATCCGACGACACAGGAGACATAACTGCAATGACGAGAAACATATCAGCAAGAATTAAAGTGCAGTTCAGGTGATTTAAAGGTTTGCTGACAGTCGAGGGAGAGACCATTAATCTCACCCTCTAACTGGCACACCGGCCTCTTTAGCTGCTTGCATGACCTCGTCGAAGCGCTGCAAACTCTCATCCACTGAGCAGTTTATGTTTTTCTTACTGAAGAGCTCCGACGCAGCGCCAAATATGGCTACCTCTGCAGCTCCTGCCTTCACCTGCAGTAAATAACAGCAAGAAGCCAACTGAAGCACCATCTACAGCGCCTGAATGTGGATATGCAGGATGTTTATGTAGTGATGAGTGCTGTGATATGATGCTTCACACTCACAGCAGCCTGGAAACCCTTGAGGTTGGGGGTGAGGACCGGATAAGACACGCCGGGCTTCCTGCTGATTCCCTTCATCACCTCCACCTGGTCTGCCATCTGACATTTGCATGACAGAAACCAAATGTATGTAAGGAATGAAGCCATGCAGTCTCTGCACTGCCTTCATTGGGGTGTGTCAGCACAGGTGGGGGGGGCGCATGCTCACCTGTGGAACCCACTTTGGAGAGACAAAGCTGGTGGCCTCAATGACGGGCAGCCCCGACTCTGACAGCAGGTTGATTAAATTAATTTTTGCCTCTGTGGGTACAAGAGTCTGAAAGTGTAATTAGAGAGGAATGATGACAGGAATGACGTAAACAAAAGAAGAGCATAACTCAGATTATTTCTTCCGCTGACGCAATACAAGAAGCATGCACCTGCTCTACCATAAACACACGTTACCTTCTCGTTCTGAAGGCCATCTCTGGGTCCCACCTCCACTATTTTCACCTTTTCTGGAAGAGCCTGACCTGCTCTAACCCCAGCCTAAAACACACACATACAAACAAAAACAAAGAAGGAACAAACAGTGTTAAATCACCAGCAGCTCCTGGAAGGCCCCGGTTATGTAACAACAGCTAGCGCAGCAGGGTACGTTAACAGCGGTTCAGGTACGGAGCGCAGTCCCACCTGCCGGAGATTCAAGCAGGATATAAACTCACAGCTTTGAGCCCCGCCGCGGAGCTGAACGCCAGGCAGTGCTGCCCCATGACAGAGCCGAAAGCGCTTCTGTTAACGAGCTTCAGGACGGCCGCCATGCTGGTCCAGCCCCCGTTCTGACGTCACGCCGTCCTCTCCGGGAGCGGAGGCGTCACGACTGACGAAGGCACCGCGTGGGCGCCATCTATGGGTGAAAGATTGGAAGTGAAAAATAATTTTGTTCGGCTTTAATTTTAGATGATTATTTTTTAATATATAATTTATCTCACTTCTGATTTTCCCCGTGTGACCAGATACATTTCCTTTTCTTTGAAAAATGTGACTGGGTCCACACTTTTTGTAATCTTGCATCTGTGGTCAAATCAAAGCAACAATCAGGATGTGTTTATCTTTAATTCAAGGGGCTTAACTGAAGTATTGCAGCAACTGTTTAGGAACTACAGATATTTGTTTATACAGTCCTCCATTTTCAGAGGCTCTGTGGTAAATTCGACTCAATTTTATTCATACATCATCACATCACAACAACAGCAAGTCTCAGGGTGCTTTATATTGTAAGGTAAAGATCCTACAGAGAAAACTCCAAAAATCAGACAACCCCCTATGAGCAAGCACTTGGCAACAGTAGGAAGGAAAAACTCACCTTTAACAGGAAGAAACCTCCAGCAGAGTCCGGCTCAGGGAGGGGAGGGAGGGAGACAGGACAAAATACACACCGTGGAAGAGAGACAGACATTAATAATAACTCATGATTAAATGCAGAGTGGGGTCTAAACAGAGTGAAAATAAGCAAGTGAAGAAGCATCATGGGAACCCCCCCCCCGCAGCCTAGGCCTATAGCAGCATAACTAAGGGAGGGTTCAGGGTCACCTGATCCAGCCCTAACTATAAGCTTGATCAAAAAGGAAAGTTTTAAGCCTAATCTTAAAAATAGAGAGGGTGTCTGTCTCCTGAATCCAAGCTGGGAGCTGGTTCCACAGAAGAGGGGCCTGAAAGCTGAAGGCTCTGCCTCCCATTCTACTCTGAAGTATCCTAGGAACCACAAGTAAGCCAGCAGTCTGAGAGCAAAGTGCTCTATTGGGGTGATACGGTACTATGATGTCTTTGAGATAAGATGGGGCCTATTATCAAGACCTGTTATTTTACATTTGAATCTGTATTTAACATGGAGTCAATGAAGAGAAGCCAAAATGGCCAAATTAACAATCTGGTACATTTTAAAGAATGAGTGCACTGACCAGCTCAACAACAACACCAACTAAAGTGGATGTTCACAGAATTATTTCTATAGTTAAGAAAAACAATTTACATCTAACCAAGTCAAAATCACTCAAGGAAGTTCAGTCAGAGTAACACTGTGAAAGTCTACAATCAAGAGATACCTTCATGAATGGGAATATACAGAGTTTACAGCAAGGGACAAACCACTGGTTACACTCAAGAACAGAAAGCTAGCGTAGACTTTGGTAGCAAACATCTAAAAGAACCTGCACATTCGGACTGATGAAACCAAGATAATCTCTTACCAGAACAATGCAGAGAGAAAAGTGTGGAGAAGGAGAGAAGCCGCTCGTGATCTGAAGCATACCACATCACCTGTCAAACATGGTGGAGGTAAAGTTACAGCGTGGGCATGTATGGCTGTCAGTGGAACCAAGTCACTGTTTTTTTTTTTATTGATGATGCGACTGCTGGGAGAAGCAGCAGGATGAACTGTGGAGTGTTCGGGGCTATAATCTCTGCTCAGATTCAGCTCAGACAGAGCATAACAGAGCAGCTGGATCGTGACTGAAAGCAACCCAGAGCAGCATTTCAGGTACTGATGAAAAAACTGAAGTCCAAGAGACTCACAAACAAGCAGCAACTAAAGGTGGCTGCAGTAAAGGCCCGAGA
The DNA here is from genome assembly GCA_024447675.2 of Pterophyllum scalare. Classification (NCBI taxonomy): domain Eukaryota; kingdom Metazoa; phylum Chordata; class Actinopteri; order Cichliformes; family Cichlidae; genus Pterophyllum; species Pterophyllum scalare. The sequence continues at coordinate 29,509 of JAMQGT020005351.1, forward strand.
CAGCTTCTCTAGGGAGGACATGGTGATGTCGACGGGTCACCACCAAATGTTTGGTGACTTCAGGTAGGCAAACGATTCTCATCCAAGTGGTGTTTGAAAATGTGGGACTGTGTATGAAAATAGCTGTAATTCTTTAATAGACAATTCCAAACATTTGTAAACCCCCTTGAATTAAAGCTGAAAATCTGCACTTTAGTCACATCTCATCTTGATGAAAAAAATTACTGTGGTGGTACAGACACAAAATTACAAAAATAAAAAGTGTCAGTCCAAATTCTCATGGACGTAACTGTAACATTTTTCTGTGCAGATAAAATTATGAGCAAATCATTTATAGATGTTTGCTTTGAACACATTTCAAGCTTTTTCTCAGAGATGCCATAATGATCCAAATTTGATTTTATTGGTGATATTGTGGCATTAATGGGACAATTTGTGTTCAGTCATGTTAATTCTAGAATATATGGATGCTTTCTTTCAAAGACTCTTTAATACCTACAAATGACAAAATTATATACAAGGTTTAGGTTATTGCACTTTTTCATTGTTACCTACTTTTATGCAGTCTAATATTTTTATTAGAATAATATAAAACAGAACCTCATTTGAATGAGGAGAAGGGAAGGACAGCACTCACTCATTTATTCGTGATTAAAGACTCAGAAACAAATGTATAAAAATATCTTTAATGTGTCAAAAAGTAAAAAAACAAAGAAACAAATAAATTATGAAGGTGTTTGTATTATACTGCATATCTCAACAAAACATTTTTAAAAACTGAGATCACGAGCCTCCCTTCAGGCCATCATTCTGTTCTTCACCGTTCTGCAGAAAGCATCGACAAAGCTGTGGAGTTTTTTTCATGCACACGAAAGAAAAAACTTATTGAAAGGCTGATCATATTATATCACAATTAAAGCAAAGGAAACACAGAATATGCATGCTTCAGATATGGCATATCTTCCTGAAGCTTAACAGAAAACGTCCCATTTTTTCACAAAGATCAACAAACTTATTTAAAAAAAAAAAAGACTAAACTAATACACAATATATCATAAATGTGTGTTTTTTATTACATGAGTAAATCCCACATTTTATGCATAAACTCTCTTGCATGGCTTTGAAGTTCCCCTGTTGTGCTTTTTGGGGTTTTACTCCTGTTCTTTGTTGCATCCACCGGCACAAAAACACATTTTTAGTGCAGGCTGCTCTTCTGTTACTTATCGACGTCACCATTTAGCAGCTAAACAAAGAATGCCTCATGCAGTTAGCTGCCTCGAAGTCTGCCACCATTTCTCGCTACATCGTTTTGGTGCCAACTCTAACTGTAAATTAAATCAGTAAACCAAATATTCTGTGAGGCTCCAAGAATTAAAATGACTCTGAAAATATTGTAGCAGAGCCCTAAAATGAAACTGAGCACACCAGGGGCACTTTAAACACACACAATTCAAATTTGGGTACATCTCTGAACACACGCGCACTTTGGTCCAGTTTCACTGCAGCTCCTTCGTCGCTGTCATCCACTTGCTGGATGATGAGGTCGGCCCCCGAGTCTTCGGCCAGGTCATCGTCATCGGTCACCATCCAGCTCCTCTTTGCGTCCCCCTCCTCCTCCCCGTCCACGCCCAGTAACAGGGCCGGCTCCTCGTTATGCCCTTCCAGGCTGTTCATGGGGATGTCGTCACAGCCCACTTCCTGGGATGCACGCCGTGCACATGCGGTAGCGTCTCGTGCCTTCACACACCACATGCCCGGTCTCCTCTGTCACATGACACTTACACTTCCTGCAAACCAGCTTCCTGGCTTGATGGATCTGGGATATTGGGGGAAAAAATTTTTAAAGATCAGATAAAGAGTTATTAAATATTAACGTGAATTTGTTTAGCAGCTTGTTCCCCTGGAGCTGTATGCGTACACAGCTACAGAAGAAAGTATACATTTGCCACCTGCTTGTGATTACACCTACAGTCTCAAAATGGCTGCGGAGATGCTCCAGGCGAGTAAAGCGCTTATTGCAGGCCTGGCATGGATACGGCCTCTCCCCAGTGTGACAGCGCAGGTGTCGCTTTAGGTCTGCCTTCCTCTTCACCGTGTGTGTGCAAAAGGGGCATTTGAAGCGCATGGTAGGATTTGAATCTGCAAAGAGGAACAGAGAAAATGTGACATTTGACTTTTTCTGTCCTCTCTGTCCAAGCGTTACAGCCACCATGAAGTGCATCATTTTTTTTCTCGCGTACGGCTGCACACACCTTTATTAAAGTGTCCAATAACACCCACAATTGGTGGTAGAGTGGCGTAAAGCTCCTCTGCCTTTTCAGCCTTTCTTGTCCTCGCCTCCTGAATGTCTAAGTCTTCATGCTGGTTGGACCGAGTGCTGTTGGCTGCTCGCCTCTTTGTACTCCCTTTTCCACGCCGACGCTCTGATCCAGGCAAGGTGTACAAAGGGTCCTGAGGGTCCTGGAGGTCCTCTGCTTCTGCACTGAGCTCATTAGCAGGGCTGCTTGGATTAGTCTTCAGGGCTGAGGCTGAAGGATCCTGGTCCGAGTCCTTCCCCATAAAGCTAGACTGTGATCTGGAGTTGTCCCGAGTCCAGAGCGCAGGCGGAGGGCTGACAGAGCAGGGGCCCTGATGCTGCTCTGTGGAGTCTTCTCCTGCTCCACTGGTAAAGCTGCAGGTCTCAGACAAGCTGAGACAGCGATCGCTGTCCTCGTCTTTCACGCTGATGTCCAAGGAGGACTTGATGAAGTTCTTGCAGTAGTTGATGACATTGTTCATCTGCAAATAGCTGGCTGCAGACATGACTTCAATCACATTGTGACTGGAGAGGTCCAGCTGGCCGGAGTAGATGAAATCCAGGATGACGGTGAAGGTCTCTGGGCTGAAGACGTCGAAGGTGGCATTGACAGAGTCGTCGGGCCCCTGGGACAGCAGCATGCGGAAGTAGCCGCTGCTGGCGAACAAAACATTGCGGTGGGCCCTGAAGAGCTGGCCCTCCACCAACACACTGCAGTCACAGAAAAGCTCCTGGCGGCGCTGCTGGTTGAGCTGCTTCAGCAGGTTGCTTTGGTGAGCCACTGTGATGTCAGCCGTGTTGAACCACCTCTGAGGCTGCCTGCAGGAGACAACATGACAGCTCGCTCACTGGCTTTGTATGCAGGACACACTCACATGAAAATAAGAGATCACAGAAGTCCTGCAGACCCAGCGGATGTTCATTACTGAACTTCTTCACAATTAACAAGATAAATAAAAGAAGGGAAAAACGGGCTCCTGGATTTTAAATCATGGGACAAATGGTCTGCTAACAGCCTCAGATGGTAATCACGCTACACAAATCTCAACATAACAGGCGCAACATATAACCCCATGCTTGTAGCTGTCAATTATTGCATCTCTGTCTTTACGCAAGCTCAACAGAGGGCCCGCCCACCTGACTTTTTTCTGCATTTTGATTTGTTGACGGATCCTTCAAGCAAAATCTTCTTCTAACGGGTTACACCCGACTCAGAGTCAGTCAGAGAGCATCGGGTGACAAAACCTTTAATCATTTCTGAGGGCTTAAGCGCTCAGAAATCCCCGATGAAATAAACGCATCAGACTTGTGGGAAGAGAAAATAAAATACTGCAACTGGACATCCAAAGAAAGAAAGAAAGAAAGAAAGAAAGAAAGAAAGAAAAGAGAAAACCTGCAGCAGCTTCATTTGCAGAACAGTTCTTATTTCATGGTAACCTATTTATCCGTCCTCTTACAGGCTCTGCATGGCACGCATTCGTTTCTAATTATCTAAGCGCGGTTGTGTGACAGGCTCCGCAGCGCCCGAGACCCCACGGTGCAACGCCCGCCCGCGAGACTCCACGGTGCGTTTCGTGGCACACGAAATCAAGTCTAAAATCTCCACCGAGCTATTCCGCGTAAAATCACACATCATTCGACCTACAAAACGACACGAGAGTGCTGCAGTCCTGCGAGAGAAAAGCGGGCAGCGGCGCACCAGAGCAGCCCAGTCTGTCCTGGAGCGACGCCCACTTCAGGCTTCAGCCAGCACACAATAGAAAAACAGACACAAACCTCCGGCAACTGAGCATGCTGCGAGCGGAGAAATCTATCTGCTCGCATTGTGTAACAGTCTGGGGTAATGACGCGCTAACACGCCCGTTTTCATCCTCAAGACCACCCCCGCTTCTCGCCGGAGGTCCGGAGCGCAGCAGCGAGCAGCGGGGAGGATTTGACTGCTGCCCAAACCGAGCGACTGTTTCCCAGGCGCGAGGTGTCGGCAGGACCCGCTTACGCCCCACGCCTTGATACCCCTGACAAAAATCCATCGATACTCACTGGTGGCTCGATTCACCCGGCGCCCTATAGAGTCTGCTCGCCCCCAAGTCCGCCACCATATCCATGTTTAATTTCTGTTTGCCTTTTCCCCCTCCGCTCGTTTCTTTGCTCGTCCAGGGTCCACAGTCAGGCACTTCCTGCTCAGCCCTAAAGACCGAAACCCGGTTAGACCGACTGGAGCACTGTGCTGACGTGGGTGTTTATTAACTGGGTGCCCGAGGGTTCAAGGAGCCATTTAAAGTCCCAGTGCCCCGTTTAAATGCCCCGTATGAACGCACCGAACAGGCTCCATCACTGCAAACGGAGCATCGTTTATACAGCATTTCTGCGGGATTCATGATGCTCCTCTAACCTACCGCACAGGTAGAGGGCTTTAATCTGCCCCGGCCTCACGAAAACATGAAGAGCACAGCAGCCAATTTCACAGTCATTTCAAACAATGAAGGCAAAGTGCATGTTCCAGCTTTTCAGTAAGAAAATTAATTTATTACTTCATTGTTGGGGCTCACATATCCATACATTTATAGAGAAAGTGTTCAATCTGAGCAAAGTGTAAACAGATATTTAGACAATTCTTAAAATCAGCTGAATCATTATTGTTGAACAAATAGAAAATTAGACTCATTGAAACATAAAAAAAGCAGCTTCTCTTGAGGTCACTGCAAAAATGAGGAAGCTGATGGTTTCACTTTGGTGATTTTAAAGCAGGCTCGGGTTGCATCAGGAAACTCCGTTGGAAAATCCGGTGGGGTTCATGGTCTGCCAGCGCCACAGATCCTCACCTACAGGAGCAAAGAAATTACATGGGGGGGGGGGGTATTACAACACTTTTGTTTGAATGTAGAAACGTTTGTGGAGATGGAGATCAGATTTTCCAGCGTGGCTTTCCTTACACATTCTTTCCAGGTCGAATTCAGCCTTCCAGCCCAGCTCCTTCTCAGCCAGACGAGGGTCAGCGTAGCAGGATGCTACGTCTCCTCCTCTGCGAGGGGCAATCTTATACGTGATCTATACAGGAAATGCACTGTGTCAATTGCACTGACAGATAGGTGGATCAGAGGGTATTTTCACTGTGTCATGCTTTGAGTCACGAGTCAGCGAACACATTACAAAGCCTGATTCTCCTGTCCAAACCCGTCGACGGCTCACCTCTTTTCCTGAAGCCTTCTCCATGGCTTTCACCATCTGAAGAACAGAGTAGCCTTTTCCTGTCCCGAGGTTGTAAGCCTGCAGACACACATAATAATAAATACCTAAAGCATCTCAGTGAAAATGGTTGCAGTGGAAACTTGCTCTAAGTTGTTATACCTTGCACCCACAGTTCTCCTTCAGCTTCTTCAGAGCAGCTATGTGTCCCTTTGCCAGATCCACAACATGAATATAATCCCTCACACCTAGAAAGAGAGAGAAATCCCGTCTGCATGACTCTGAATATCTGGCTGTTATCCAGAGCACTCTCTTGAAGCTGCTTCAAACCACACA
>JAMQGT020005352.1:0-10839 GCA_024447675.2 Pterophyllum scalare
TATTCCATTCTATTCTATTCTATTAGCTGCTACTGGCTGCTATTTACGCTCTTAATTCCTCTGGAAGCAGTAAAACCGAAGTCTTGAATTGAATTGCTGTGGCGGGACCTTAAGAGAGCTGTGCATAATGCCTCCAAACATCAATGAATTGATGAAATGGTGGAAAGAAGAATGGGCCAAAATTCCTCCATAATGACGTGAGAGTCTGATAAAGTCATACAGAAAATGACTCTTTGTTGCTAAAGATTTTTCACACACTGCTTCTGCATTTTGGCTTCATGTAATATGTTGTTGTTCTTCTTGTATTTATCTGCTTTTGAAACATATGTACCTTTTTCACATGACTTTAAATGTCTCAGAACTTCAAGAGATAAGAAAATCTATCAAGCGCATATCTAAATGGTTATTATAAAGTGTGACCAGTTTTATGTTTACAGTGTTATTTTTTCTTGGTAATTTCAAGGTTGCAATGAGGAGGTTGTGATGAAAGCTGAGACTTTTCTTCATGTTTGGCGTGTCTGCTTCTGCTCTTACACTCAGGTTCTTTTTCCATAGGGTGGTGTGGTGCTGGTTCACTGTAACGCTGGTGTGTCCCGGTCTTCCTCCATTGTGATTGGGTATCTGATGCTGAGGGAGGGGCTATCATTTGACGATGCGTACAGCCAGGTGAAACAGGAGAGGCCATCGATTCGGCCCGAACCCCGGTTTTTATCAGCAATTACAGAACTACAAATCCTAAGAGACTAAAAATCTGTTTTCTGCTTTTAAAACTATAACAGCCTAAATCCAAATGATAACTGGAGTGCTATGGGGAAACTTTTGCCCTGTGATAACATTTATTTTAAAATTCTTAATAATAAATTGTAATATTAATCAAAATAGATGGATTTTTAATGAGATATTTTTGCTGCTTGTTCACATCAAAATGAAATTTATGCATTCTAATCCACAATCCATTGAAATTTTGGGGGCGTAAGCTGTCCCACAATTTATCTTTCAAGAAATCACGGTTATTTAAAATAAATAAATCCACAGTCTTTGTTGTGAATAGTTTTTATGTGGGAACTGATTTTCTTTCTACCAAACTACATTCACCAGCCATATCACTCTGCAGAAGAAAGTATTCAGCTACTTGTGGTGAGAGGTTCAGGCTTGTGACAGCGTGACAGGATAAATACATTTTGCTTGGGTCCCACTGTGTTGCGCTGCAATGTTAGCTAGATGCGTGCTTCTTTTGGTTGACGGATGTAGACAGCAGAAAGAAAATAGTTCCCTCGTAAAAAAAAAAAAAACATGGTCAGATTTTTTTTTTTCAATTAACCAGGACAATATTTCTAGAAAGAGACATTGCTGCTGAGTGTTTTAAATCTGTATTTTTTGGTGCTTTGAGCACCACATGGTGAGTGCCATTTAGTTCCATTACAGTCAAAGAATGCAGACATTTCTACTGGGTGGCTCACACTAAAGCAGCCTGAATGGGCAAATATGTCTACAGGGCAGCTGGAAAACCTGAATTTGATTTTAGGGTGCAGATTGTCTTGAAACTGCAGTTTTGATTCTTATGTAAATTAATTTGCCAATAAATAAGCCGTATTTGAATGCCTGATGCTAGTAAGTGTATTACTTTTAAAATTCAGCATTGAGTCTTTGTAATACAGTTGAAAAAATATCATTAAAGTGCTGCTAAGAAATTGACGTCTTATTTGATTTGTTAATGTTAGACACAGCTCTTTGCTTTGCAGTATAGATCGTCTCTAATTAAAGACGCACCGGTTTTCCTGAGGTACTACTTGATACCTTTCCCAACTACACAAACAAGTACACCATCAATTATAATGATTGCCCTCACTGCTGCGTTGTCTCTATCAATTTCACAACTTTGCAAAGTTGATGCGCTAACCCCGCTCTCCTGAAATAATTAGCTTGTAATTAGCTTGTTAGATAATGAGGGAGAATCCAGTTGGCTCGCATGCTAATCGACAAATACCGCTGGGGCGAGCTCCTAACACTGGAAACAGACAGTACACAAAGGTATTATATCCTAATGTTCACTGAATGGATATAAAGGCTACAGGCCAGATGTGTGTTTGTTGTTCAGCTGGCTGGAAACATTTATTCCTGATTATTGTCACTGATTTATGTCCATAGTTTCGAAGTTTAAACAGAATTGTCAAAGCTTCTGATTTGTAAGACAAAAAAATACACAATTTAATCTGCAATGTAACAATGAGTTTAAAATAGCACAAAAGCAAACGGGCATGCCCAAGTGAATGTTTATCTGGTGAAAAACGACTTTTTAAAGCTGCACTATTAAATTCAGAGCACTGAGGTGGATTGTAGTTCTGAGAATGCTCAGAACGCAGCGTGGTTCAGACTGAAATATTGGATGGATGGGAACGAGACTGCACCCAAAGGAGGAATCCTAATTACCTGAATGCCTCCTTGACTTTTTCTCTAGCATCACACTGAGCTTTGCATTTATGGATTAGCATAAAATGTTGACAACTGTTAAGAGTTACCAGTAAAGCCAGTACAACTGTTATTATGGTCTCTTATCTTTTAATCCAGCACCATCATCCGGTCATAATTTTAATCTGTAAGAGTAAGATATCATTTATTGATCCCCACAAGGAAACTCATTCACTGCATTTAGCCCTATTAAATTAAGAGCAGTGGGCACCCATTGTGCAGTGCCTGGGGACCGACTCTGGCTGTAAGTCAGTGCACAGTGACAGAAGAATTAACCTAGCATGTTTTTTATGGTGGGTGAAACCAGAGCTCATAAGAAAAACCCACACAAGCACGGACAAAAGATGCCAACTCCAAACAGAAGGGCTCCGAATAGATTTTGTACAGACTCATGAAGATCACTGATCTTTTAACATTTCCTCCAGCAGATCAAAGTCTTTAATTTTTATGTGAAACATTTCTACTGGAGGGGTGCAGGGCTTCTTTTTAATTATTATTATTGATTTCATTTACTAGAGATAATGCAGTTTAACATAGTTCCAGTACAGAACATTAAACTGGTGTGTTGTACAGACTTTATAGTTATTGCTAATTCCCAACACTTTTACATCCACAATACACAAATATTTGTGTTTCTAATCTAGAAAATTAAATCTAATGACTAAAGATGTTCTTGTACTGTCGCACCATCACAACATCAATCATTCTGGTTTTTAGTGAATAATGTATGGACTACCATATTTTTTTTCTCAAGATAAATTGTAATCATAAATTGTGTATAAAACATGGGTGGAGGTCTTAGAAGTGAAATCAGTGCAGAAATGCCTTAAACCTGCATTCTTTATAATTGGCCAACGAAAACTGTCCCTTGAATTCCTTAATCTGTGATCTCAGTAAACATGATGTGTTTATAGTCTTATTTGATACTTTCTGTTCTTAAAGAATTAAATTAAATTCTGTTTTATTTATATAGCGCCAAATCACAACAACAGTCACTTCAAGCCACTTTATATTGTAAGGTAAAGACCGTACAATAGCACAGAGAAAACCCAACAGTCAGACTCCATGAGCAAGCACTTGGCGACTGTGGGAAATAAAAACTCACTTTTAGCAGGAAGAAACCTCCAGCAGAACCAGGCTCAGGGAGGGGCAGTCATCTGCTGCAACCGGTTGGAGATGAGGGAAAGGAGACAGGACAAATGACACACAAGGTCACCTGATCCAGCCCTAACTATAAGCTTGATCAAAAACGAAAGTTTTAAGCCTAATCTATAAAATTATAGAGGGTGTCTGTCTCCTGAAACCAAACTGGGAGCTGGTTCCACAGAAGAGGGGCCTGAAAGTTGAAGGCTCTGCCTCCCATTCTACTCTTAGGAACCAGAAGTAGGCCAGCAGTCTGAGAGTGAGGTGCTGTATTGGGGTGATACAGTACGATGAAGTCTTTAATATAAGATGGGGCCTGATATTCAAGACCTTGTATGTGATGAGAAGAATTTTAAATTCTATTCTAGATTTAACAGGGAGCCAATGAAGAGAAGCCAGTATGGGAGAAATATGCTCTCTCTTTCTAGTCCCTGTCAGTACTCTAGCTGCAGCATTTTGGATCAGCTGAAGGCTTTTCATGGAGCTTTTAGGACAGCCTGATACAATAATCCAGCCTAGAAGTAATAAATGCATGAATCAGCTTTTCAGCATCACTCTGAGACAGGATGTTTCTAATTTTAGAAATATTGCAGAAATGCAAGAAATTAGTCCTACATATTTGTTTAATCTGTGCATTGAAGGACATATCCTGGTCAAATATGACTCCAAGATTCCTCACAGTGGAGGCCAAGGTAATGCCATTCAGAGTAAGTATCTGGTTTGACACCATGTTTCTAAGATTTGTGGGTGTGAGTTCAAGAACTTCAGTTTTATCCGAATTTAGAAGCAGGGAATTGGAGTTTATCCAGGCCTGCAGTTCAATTAATTGATGTGTGTCATCTGGCTTCATGGATAGATAAAGCTGGGTATCATCTGCATAGCAATGAAAATGTATACAATGCTTTCTAATAATACTGCATAATGGAAGTGTGTATAGTGTAAATAAAATTGCATTAACAAATTGGAGTCTATTCGATAGATATGATTCAAACCATTGCAGCATAGTACCTTTAATATCTATGGCATGCTTTATTCTCTGTAATAAAATATTATGGTCAACAGTATCAAAAGCTGCACTGAGGTCCAACAGGACAAGCACAGAGATGAATCTACTGTCAGAGGCCATAAAAAGATCATTTGTAACCTTCACTAATGCTGTTTCTGTACTGTGATGAATTCTGAAACCTGACTGAAACTCTTCAAATAAACCGCTCCTCTGCAGATGATCAGTTAGCTGTTTTACAACTACTCTTTCAAGGATTTTTGAGTAAAAAGGAAGGTTGGAGATTGGCTTGTAATTAGCTAAGACAGCTGGGTCAAGTGATGGCTTTTTAAGTACTGATTTAATTACTGCCACCTTAAAGGTCTGTGGTATGTAACCCATTAAGAGAGTAAGATTGAACATATTTAAGACTGAAGCATTAATTAATGCTGAATAATGAATAAAACATTATCATTTCGTGAATTATGGTTGCCAATGGAGTCAAAAAGGAGGATAAACCAGGTTATGCCTACAATGTGATTAACAAATTTGCTCCCAAATCACCAAAATGGCCTCATCAAAAACATTCAGCTGGAGGTTTGGCAACAGACTTCACTAAACAACAGATGGCATTATGTGACTACAGCCATCTTTTATACAGTAGCAGTCAAAGTCAAGTTTGGAAACACTCAATGGCCCTACCATCTGAACATGTGGCTGTTCAAGTTTTTTTTTAAAGTAAAAGTGTGTTAGCATTGTCACTCTGTGCCCAAGCTAATATAGTTTTAATTTTAAACTTGGTTATAAAACATCAGTCTGTCCACACAAGCATTTAAGCCACATGTTAAAAGTAAACATTTATTTATCTAAAGTGGGCTTGCTGGTATACAGAGGAAGCAGAAGGTTGCTTGCTTATTTGCAGATTCGCTGGATATAATGGATCAGTGAAGGACATGTAATGACTGTTAAGTCCCAATATGGACGTGAACCTTGATGTCTGTGTCAGCATTTCCAGAGGTCTTTTTCTCTTTTTGCACAACTCAGCACTACAGAGTTTCTGAGTATCTTTACAATGAAAGGAGTTTTCCAAAATATCAGTTTTTAATGACCTGAAGTTGTGTTTGTGCTTGGAAAAAAGGGCAAATCATAAAGAAAAAGCGTGTGATGGTAAAGACCTTCAGAAAGATCTGCAGGGGCAAAAAGAAAGAGATGAAATAGTTTATGTATTAAAGTTTCTGTTTGTTATTAGCGGTGTCATTTCAAACTCTGTCAGTTTGATATTTAATGGTGCAAGTATGGTTTACTGACAGTATAAAATGGTAAAACATAATTTCTTTGTATACTAAAAACAGTGTACTGTGATTAGGATCTAGTTCATTCAATACTGTTTAGAAACGATCTAGCAAACATGCAGAACACAACCAGTTTTGCCAGGATTTTTCATCCTGACATGATTACTTCTTCAAGGGAAACATTTGCATCGGATTTTTGCTCTCATTAGAAAGTTTATTTGACCCCTTTTCGAGAACACAGCTTGTAGTTTTTGTCAGTTGCAGGCTGCCGTTGCTCAGGGGAAGAGGAGGGGTGGAGGTTGGTTCTGCGCCAGAGACTTGGAGGAGGAGATAAGTTCTGCCAAATTGGTTGCAATTCCTACTGGTCCTATAAAGGTCATAGATTATTTAACACCCCTTTAAAGCTGTGGACTGATTGGAAAGAGCAAGCCCCTGTCACAGTTAATAACTAAATATTTGGTTCTTATGGCTTTGTTGCTCCCAATAAATCCACACATCTGTCCAATAAATACACCATTCTGCTTTTTATAATCTTAAGCTGAAAAGCAGGAGAATAAGATATTGAACCAAAGCCTGACTAATGGCAACAGTGCCAATATGCAGTCTGTGACAGTACTTGAGTGTAGGGCAGTTTGGCCTTTTCTTTGGTGTTGTTCAATGGTGTATCACTGAGGAGTATCAGCTATGAAGCCAACTGGGTTTCCCCTGACATTTTTGTGACATTTTACCGTCTGGATGTGGCGGCCCACAGTATGGCACAAGCTGTCCCATCTGCAGGGTCTCACGGGGTCCAACCACCATCTCAGTCTGTGCAGGCCCAAATACGAGAATATTAGCAGCCAGGCAGAGGTAGCTTACATGCATGCTGTGGAATAATTTCCCCCGAAGCAGTACAATGTTATCAGGCCTGCAGGCCTGATTAGATTTGATGAAGTGCAGAAGTGAACAATGGTGAATCCTGGTTTGCTTTTTTCCTCTTTAGTTTCCATGTGCATCTGTCATACCCATGAAAAACAAATACAGTCAAAAGCAAGGCATAAGCAGGGCAAGAAATTCTAAATATTATTTATAAGAAAGTAATCTTGCATTTAAGCTTTACTGCATGTGTGCCACCTGCATTTAGTGCATATTATCACATGTAAGTCATATGCAGTATGTAAATGTTTAATCCACTTAATTGGAGTGTTTATAATAATTTACGACATTCCTTTCTTCTTTTCTATACTAACTTAAAGTGAAAGATAAAAGTAAAAATTAATAATTTTACTTTTATTTAAACTTAGTTGACTTAGTTTAGCTGTTCGTAACATTTTGAACAAGTTTCTGTCTAATTACCACCAATTTCACTCTGCTGAAACACCTCTTAAATTTGTAATTTCAACTGATATTTTAGTGCACAGAGATGCAGGTGAACCTTTAGTTCTTGTACTATTCTGATCTTTCTACTGCCTTCAACCCATTTAATCATGGTAGTCTGATTTGAGGGTCTAAGAATGTGAGAGGGCGTCTCTGGGTTAGCTCTGGATTGGCTCTCTTCCTGTCTTTCTCACAGGAGTGTGTCCTCTTCTGCTGTTCTATTCTGTGGTGTGCCCCAAGGTTTTGTCCGGAGACCCATCTTGTTTGCTTTATATCTGCTTCCATTACTTTTGAGAATATCTAATCCCGTTGTTACGCAGATGATATCCAGTTGTACATGTCATTCAGCCTACAGTCAAAATTGTTGGTACCCTTAAAGAAAAACAAAACCCACAGTGGTCACTAAAATAACTTGAAAGTGACTAATAAATAAATGACTAAAAATCAACTAATAAAAATCAGACATTGCTTTTGAATTGTGGTTCAACAGAATTATTTAAAAAAACAAACTAATGAAACTGGCCTGGACAAAATTATGGTACCCCTATAAAAGACTGATAATAAGTTGACCATAGGGATGTGTTAAACTAAGATGTGTCCTGTAATTAGCATCAGAGGTGTCTTCTAACGTGTAATCAGTGAGTCTGCCTATTTAAAGGGTGAAACAACTTCCAAAGAGATTAGAGGTGAACTCCAAGGTCAAGGTGCATCAGTGTCAAATTGCACCATTCATCGCTGTTTGAGCCAAAGTGGACTTGATGGAACATTTTGGAGTCCATAAATAAAAAACTGTCCAGCTTTGAGGCACGCCAGGCCCGAGTGGAAATCCTCCACAAAGAGTTTCAGGCTCTGCAAGAGTCTGTAGAGTTCAGCCAGCAGCAGGTGCAAACACTCGCTGCAGAAAACGCCGTCCTCAGGGAGTCATGAAATCCCTCACCGAGAGAATGGCCCAGCTCTCAGAAGAAAATTCGTCATTGAGCTTCAGGCCTGCAGCATGAGGGATATACCAGAGAAGGCAGATGAAGAAAAGGTTTATCCAAACTCACCTGAAGATCCTGGAGGACACCGTGAAGACCATCACCTTCCATCGGGTCCACTGCCTGGAAGGAACGGGACTGGATGGACGTAGACCCAGACCGACTGTGGCCAAATTTGAATATTTTAAGCAAAACAGGGGAGCTGAGAGGAACAGAGTACAGTGTTAATGACCAGTTTCCTAAGGAGATCCTGGAGCAGTGCAAGGTCCTGTTCCCAATACAGAAGAAGTTCATCCAAGGAGGCTCCCAGTGTGTCATTGCAGTGGATAAACTTTATGTCAGCACACAGCTTTACTATGACCAAAACATCACTCCATGTCTGTACTGATCCTCCAACAGGTGATCTGTATCCACATGAACGCCATTTTCTGATTCTAGATAAGAAAAGATAAAACTTTAATTATCCCACGATGGGGAAATTTGTGCATTACAGCAGCTCAGTACAGAGAAAAATGAAAGGATGAATAAAAACAAATGAAATAAAATAGAATAGAAAACACTATATACATAAAATATATATCAATATCAATACAATTCTTTCTTCTTACTCTCCATTTCCACTGTATTACATTTTTATTTATTACTTTTATCAGTTTCACGTTATTTCAGTGACCATTTTGGGTTTTTCTTTATTTATCAGAAGGGTAGCAACAATTTTGTTCATGTCTGTACATTGTGTCTTAATTTGAAATGAAAATGATCATGCATGCTTTTATTTCATCATACCTTGTTTATTACAATCCATTACAATAGTAGTTCTTGCCTGCGTAAATCATCTCTGATTGCTTCCAAATGGTCCAGAAAGCTCCTGCGAGGCTTCTCACCAGGTCCTCTAAAAGCTCTCATGTAACACTAGTTTTGACTGCTTTGCACTGACTCCTCATAAAGTTTAGACTTCAATTTAAGATTTTGATGATCACTTTCAGAGCAATTAATGGTCAGATGCCTCCCAGTATTAATGACCAACAGAGCTCACCATGGGGATGGGGGTGGGGGTGGGCATGGGGATGGGGGGGGGTCTAGGGGTCTAGGCCTTCAACTTCCTCCTGTAGGAGTCCTTATATTTCCTTAGCTTCAGCCTTGGGTTGTGTTGCACCCTCCTCAGTTCTTCCTCAGTTTGTTGCAATGACAAACAAACAAACGTGATTTAAAATTTTGCTGATCCTCCCTTTCAAGGTTGTCTCCTTGTGCACCTCTTGTCCACTCCCAGTGCTGCAGCTACGTTTAGTTCACTTGAGTGAGTCAGAAGAAGGGAGGATTACCCAATCTTGGTCAGAGCTGAAAAAAAAAAAAGTATGTTTGTAAAAAACAAAAGGCAAACAAATAAATTCAGGCTTTCTGAACTGCAGAGATTGCCCCAGTTCATGAACATCACAAATGCCTACAAAATTAACCTTTATTGTCACAATCTAGAAAGTGTAGACTAGATCCACTTGAGAAAGACTAATGTGGGGCTTTATGGGGCAACAGTCTGTAAGAAGGGTTGCTTAAATATGGTGGGCATTGCTTTCATAGTATGCAACAGTGCACCTGCCATATATTTATGTGACTTTATATTGGCTGTCCATTTAACTTTCCCCTCATCCACGTGCACTGCACACCTCCTAAAAAATTACTAATACACTTCCAAAATCATTCACTTTTAAATGTTGCATTTAATCTGCTCCACCAAGAAATATTTTTTCCTTCTTTTTTATTTTGTCCTCTCCCTCCAAAATGTACATACAGCAGAAATTAATTGCCCCGCATTAGAGTTTATTTCCTCCTGTGGGTGTGAAAGTGACATATTGTGAAATAAACTAGGCGTGCATTTAATACACAATATTATTACTGTACACATTTTAATGATTTTTTTTTTTATTTCCCGAACCCACAAACAGGCAACCGGCAAACCCCTTTATCTCGCCATTGAAAAGCAAGGAGAAAATATATATAATACAGACATAAAACATAATGTGATACAAGGGGAAAATATAAATGTACACATTTATACAAATAAAAGCAAAATGATATGTATATACAAAATAAATCATTGCCTAAACCACAATAAGAATCAGACAGGGAGTTAAAAACTCTGTTTTATTTTTGTATTTGTGTAAAATTAATCTAGTGAAGCCGATGGGAGGATTTTAAGCTTATTTCAGCAATGGATCATGGGACCCAAGGAAGAAGGAAATTTATCAGATAAGCCTCTTACTGTGTACTTTATTTTCTCAAAGCTCAACGACAATATTCGAGGAGAGGGACTCTGGGGGACTTGACAATTTCCTGTTGAGGAAAATCCTTCTGCGAGCCGACACCAATGCAAATGTAGCAATTCAGAGTCATTCAGTAAGAAACAAAAAGAAGGATTTGTTTTTGTTTCTTGTTGAATACAAACTAAGTGAGACACCGAAAAACAGGAAATCTCAGCAATGAGTTTCAGTTCAACATGTAGGAACAGATTAAGATGAGGGTTTAACAATGCTGTTGTCTATCAGCTGCGTTCTAGAGAAAACACCAACATAGTATTAAAGTTTCTGTCAGCAATACCTAACTGAACCAAGGTACTAACATAACA
>JAMQGT020005354.1:0-11799 GCA_024447675.2 Pterophyllum scalare
AAGATGCAACAGAGGCCAGAGAGCACAACCTGGTCACACCCAGGCAGCGCGGACACCCCAAAAGAGGAGCCCATAGCATCACACAAGCTGAGGGAGAGCAAACAGACCCAGAGCCCAGGAAGGACACCAGCCAGCACAACCAGGGCACCCAGGCACAGCTCCAGCAGCACAGGATGACCCGGCCCACAGGACACCCACCCGAGCCCATCCACATCCCACCACCCCCATCACCCCCGACAGAACAAAAGGCGCCCATCAACGGGCCCAAACAGTGTAGGTCATTAGCAGGACTCTGGAGAACATGACTTCATACTGAGGAGGTAATTTAGCCATTTGATTCTGGTGTGTTGGATCAGGGACACATCTAAAACCTGCAGGACACCAACTCTCAAGGTCTGGATGTGAGGATCCCTGGTGTAGGGCAAGGACTACATTCAGATGAAGGGGCCCAAACTGGTACTGTATTTTCCCATCTTTCACTGAAACATTTAATTGCAAATACTTTCACTGAGTTTATTAAAGACCTGACAAAGAAGAAAAACCCTAATCTGTTATTTGAAGATATCCTTTATTTAGTGCTGGCTGAGTACCTCTAGTTTTCACTCTAATACACGGATTTTTCCACATGTAAAGGTACAGTCATGGCTGAAAATGTTGGCACCCCTGAAATTTTTCTCCCAGAAAATTATTGCAATCACATGTTTTGTTATGCACATGTTCATTTCCGTTGTGTGTATTCGAACAACAACAAAAAAAGGGGGAAAAAAGCCAAAATCCATATAATTTTATGCTAAACGAATTGTTGGCACCTTTTAAAAATTGTAGGTAAATAACTTGGTTTCTAGCATCCCACAGGATGCTAGTTAAAGAGTTTAAACTCACCTGTGGCAAGTAACAGGTGCGGGCAATATAAAAATCACACCTGAAACAAGATAAAAAGCTACATCTTATCAGAACTGTTAGCTGAGGAGGGGAGTTTGAGTCAGCCCCACAGGAACCTAACTTCCCCACGGTGTGTCTATTTTCCTTTTTTCGGGGATTAACTGTACTAGCGGCGGCGCCCTGTGGCGGCAGCTGCAGACACCCATCTCCCTTAGGTTAGTCTTGTCTGTCCTTCTCTTTGATGGTTGTCTGAACGAAATTTCGTTATACTATGATGGAATGACGTTGTATAATTTGTTGTATGATGTTTAATTTCGTTGTATGTATAATGACAATAAAGTTATATTCTATTCTATTCTATTCTATGACAGGAGACCCAGGAGGACCCCACTGCTGACACAGAGAAATAAAAAAGCTAGACTGCAGTTTGCCAAAATATACATGAGTAAGCAAAAATCCTTCTGGGAAAACATCTTGTGGACAGATAAGAGAGCTTTTTGGTAAAGCACATCGTTCTACTTTTAACCGAAAAACAGAATGAGGCCTATAAAGAAAAGAACACAGTACCTACAGTCAAATATGGTTGAGGTCCAAAGATGTTTTGGGGTTGTTTTGCTGCCTCTGGCACTGGATTCCTTGACTGTGTGCAAGGCACATGAAATCTGAAGATTATCAAAGGATTTTGGGTCACAATGTAGAGCCCAGTGTCAGAAAGCTGGGTTTGCATCCAAGGTCATGGGTTTTCCAGCAGGACAATGACCCCAAACATACTTCGAAAAGCACCCAGAAATGAATGAAAGCAAAGTCCTGGAGAGTCCTGAAGCGGCCAGCGATGAGTCCAGATCTAAATCCCATTGAACACCTGTGGAGAGATCTTAAAATTGCTGTTGGGAGAAGACACCTGGAGCAGTTTGTAAAAGAATAGTGGTCCAAAATTCCAGCTGAGAGGTGTAAGAAGCTTGTTGATTGTTATAGGAAGTGATTTATTTCAGTGATTTAAAAAAAAAAAAATTCCCAAAGGGTATGCAACCAAATATTAAGTTGAGGGTGCCAGTAATTTTGTCCAGCCCATTTGTGGAGTTTTGTGTAGAATTATATGAATTTTGGCTTTTTTTCCTCTGTTTTTTGAGTTGCTCCAATACACACAAAGGAAATAAACACGTGCATAACAAAAGGTGTGTAATTGCAATAATGTTCTGGGAGAAAAACTTTATTTTTTTGGAAAAATTTCAGAGGTGCCAACATTTTCGGCCATGACTGTAAGATCTGTGCATTGCTGGTGAAAATTCCTTTGGTCATGTTAATCTGTCTAAATCTCATAATTCCTGGATCATTTGGGTCAAATTTGGATCTGCTGGGGGCCAGCATCTGCCATTATCTTGCTGAGATGCTTAAGATGTTTACTCTTCTCTCTTGGTCTTCATGGCCAGAGACTCCACGGCAGTGAAGAAGTTATGTGGTGTTTCTGTTTCCTCCAGTTTAGAGTTGGCACAGAAGGGTGGGGGTAAGTAGTCCATAGGGTTTGTAATGCCAATTACCCAGTTGAAGGTGCTGAAATACAAAAAAAAAAAAAGATAAAACATACTGTTTGTACACTTGACTAGGTTACCAACACAGACTTCAAAATCACAGATGAAAAGAAGACATTTTGCCACTCCAGTGTCTTAGCTTGTTGTTTGTGGCCCAAAATACTGTATAGTTTTATGAAATGATAGTTTTATGAAATTAGTTATGACTCCAATTGTGTCGAGACTGAATATGTCTCTATTAATAGGGTTTATACTTGATAATTGATTTTTATATTTTTTGTTATTTGAGGAACGATTATGGAGTTCAAAACTTTTAACTTGCTTTTTAACCTCTGAAACCCATGGGACTGCAAAGCAGCCATTGCAGATTCATTATGTGTATCACTTTTAAAACTCTGAAATTTATTTTACAAATTATGGACAGTGAAGAATCCACCAGTTTTTTGTTTTTTAATTCCAAACAAATCTGTTTGTACTGTAGACCTGTAAGTGATGCTATGTTCAGATACTGTTGTAAAATTATGATATATATTTGCATCATATTGTTAGTTTGTAATCCAGTATTTTTTCCTCAACTCTAAAATGGTCGGTTGTTTATTAATATTGATCTGACATGTGCATTGCTTTGTTCTCATACTCAAAAGTTTTCTCACACCTGTTAGTTTAACACACCACAGTATTTTCTTTTTTGGCACATGCTTATTTGATGTGGTTTGTCATTACTAAGGTAACATCGCTTCACTTACTGTCCTGGTTTGTAGTTAACATCAAGACAAGTGAGCAGGTAGAAGCAGAGAGCAGAGTCATAAGCGTCATGAGTTGGCCTCTTATATTATGTTGCAGGTTTAAACACTGTTTGGTTCTTCTGAGCCTCCATGTATAGTCAAGTGTTTGGGTGCCTGCCCAGCAGTACCTGACTTTTTTGTGCTGATGATGTCATGTTTAACATCACTGGGCTAACCCAAGTGGAGGGGTTTGAATCTATTGAGAGCTGTTTAGCCACGAGGTAATGATGGGTTAGTTGGTGAGTTTTAGGTGATGCTCATGTGGATGTTGATTTCTAGGTTTACTGGCTTGACCTACTGGTACAGGCTAAACTAACTGGATGTGAACTGACAGCCCTATATATAGTCAGTCAGAGGGCTGACTATAGATAGGGTGAGGTGTATTGCCTAGGTTGTGTTTCTTATGAGTTAATTTGGGGAAATTTTATTTAGGTCTAATTTTCATATGTCATGGAGAAAACTGTTAATCTACTCATCTCTCAGAACTCAACATGTTTGCTCAGACTGACTAATTACCACCTCCCTTGACAATTGAATCCAGCTATCTTACAGTTACCTGACAGTGATCCACCCAGATTGTGGAGTATAGCTTGTGAAGGACACAGGGATACAACCGATCTCAGTAAAGACAGTTGTATAAAGGCCTGAAAACACAAGGTACAAGTTATAAATATGCAGACTGGCTGAGCAGCACAAAATAGAATCTAGCCAAATTAGTCTAAATTTATTACTATTCATTTTTATTTTCCCATAAATAGGAATTTGCTGTTCTTGTCACTGTACTCCACATGCATGTACAACAAAAAGTTCATTTAGTCGTTCAGTAGCACTTTGACCTAATCTAATAACATGTAGGATAGAAAAGTTTATTATGAGATGTGTGAGGTGAATGAAATTTATTTTCCCTACTTGCTACCAATGTGTACTGAAAATGCCCGATCAGTGTATGCAATTACACACAATGAAATTACAATTTGTTTTCCATAAATAAAGAAAATAGCACAGAAAGCTAGTGGTAGTTTTACATATTTATAGCTTCCAGCAAGAAATGCCCCAAATCTTTTTTTTTCCCCTTTATTTTCACCTGCAGTTTGGTTAGGTTTAGGCAACAACAACAAAAAAAGTTGGTTTGTTAAGTTGAGGAAAAGATAATGGTTTGGTGTACAAATACTGTTGCTGACCATGTCCACCCCTTTATGACCAGAGTGTACCCATCTTCTGATGGCTGCTTCTAGCAGGATAACGCACCATGTCACAAACCTCATATCATCTTAAACTGGTTTCCTGAAAGGGTAAGCCATTGGAGTCCATGAGATTCTCATCATGGATGTGCAGCTAATAAATCTGCAGAAACTGTGTGATGCTATCATATCAATATAGACCAAAATCTCTGAGGAATGTTTCCAGAATGTTTCTTAATGAATCTATATCGCAAAGAATTTCTGAAGGCAAGAGTGGGTTCAACCCAGTACGAGCAAAGTGCACCTAAAAAAATGGCCGGGGAGTGCAGGATATGGGGATAATTTGTTTTTAGGTGCACAGTCACTGACCAAAGGCCCATTCTAAACCAGGAAAAACCCATGCAGTCCAAAATCATTTTTTAATTTATACATGCAATTTTGAGTAGGGGCCACTGCAGGTGAACAGGTTAAATCACTGGTTGTATTTTTTGCAAGTTGTCAACTGCAGCCAGCAGTTTTGTCCTTTCAGCTTTAGCATTAGTATAACACACATTTATTTCTGCTTCTTCTTACCATTTTCTGAAAGACTTCCATACCAGGTGTTGGTTAACACACCCATTCCCCAAGAGGAGGAGGATCCCATGATCACTTGAGCCAACAATTTAGCATCAGAGGGTACTTGCATGGGAATGAAGGAGGTATCCAGCTCCATCTTCTTGCAAGAGAGTGTCTTCCAGTTGGTCTCATAATAGATTCCCTGAAAGGATGAACAAAGAGAGTGAATGTCCTTTCCACCCCCACCCCCCGCACACATTTCTGACTGTAGCATTGTATACTGCACTGAATTGTAAAGTTTGCATAAAAATCAACATGTTTTTGTCATTTTATACTGCCATTGTCAACAAGGAATGCAGAATATTGTGTCTGTGTACAGTATCAGTCAGTGTCACCAGTTTTGACTGGTAATGTATATCAGAGAGGTCTTTTTAAATTAAATTAAATTAAATTAAATTACATTTAATTTAATTTAATTTAATTTAATTTAATTTAATTTAATTTAATTTAATTTAAAAAGACCTCTCTGATATACATTACCAGTCAAAACTGGTAATGTATATCAGAGAAATAATTACATTTAATTTAATTTAATATTAGAACTGAAAATGAAAATAAAAACATGATAAAATCCCAATTCCCAAAAAGTGTAAAATAAAACAAAATGCAATTATTTGCAATATGTGATTTGCAAAGCCTCACAGTATGTTCACAATAGAACATATAAAACATATCAAATGTTTGAGGTGGGAAAATGTTTCAACTTAAGAAAACTCTTAGCTCATTTTGAATTTGATGGCAGCAACATGCCTCAAAAAAGTTTGGACAGGGGGCAACAAAAGGCTGGAAACATAAGTGGTATTTAAAAAAGACAAACAAAAAAAAACAGCTGATCAGGTCAGTACATTAACATGATTGGTTATAAAAAAAGAGCAGCTTAGTGAAGCAGATTTTCTCAAAAGATGGCTAGAGGTTCACTAATGTGCAAAAAACTGCATCTATAACATTGTGGAATAATTTCAGATTCAATAATGTTCCTCAACATAAAGTTCTGAAGACTCTGAATACCTTATCATCTACAGTATGCATTATCAAAAGATACAGAGAACCTGGAGAAATCACTGTGAACAAAGGACAAATCAGTATTGGATGCCTGTGATTTGGTAGCTTGCACATTTGGAAAGGTACTATCAGTGCTGAAAGGTACAGTATATACAGGTATTAGAGCAACATGTGCTCCCATCCTTGCTTTTTTCAGCAAGCCACTGCTAAACCACACACCAAATCATTACAACAGCATGGATTCGTAGTAGAAGAGTTCAGGTGCTGAACTGGCCATCAAGATGTTTTTTGGCAAATGTGAGATGAACCTTTGTGTTGTTTTTGGTCAGCAGTGGCTTTCACCTTGGAACTTTCCCATGGATGCCATTTTTGTCCAGTCTCTTTCTTACTGTTGAATCATGAACACTGACCTTAAGTAAAGCAAGTGAGGCCTGCAGTTCTTTAGATGTTGTTCTAGGTTCATTTGTGACCTCCTGGATGAGTCCTCAATGTGCTCTGGAAGTAATTTTGGTAGGTTGGTCACTCCTGGTAAAGTTCACCACTTTTCCAAATCTTCTGATTTACTGGTTTGTGGTTTGCTAGAATCCCACAGCCTTCAAAATAACTTTGTATGTTCTTCCAGACTGATAAATGTCAGTGACATTTCTCATCTGTTCTTGAGTTTCTTTAGATTGTGGCATGATGTGTTGCATTTTGAGATCTTCTTTCACTTTGTCAGACAGGTTCTGTTTACGTGATTTCTTTGATTTAACAGGTCTGTCAGTAATCAGGCCTGGGTACGGCTAGTGAAATGTAAATCGGCTTTACAAAAAATGGTTAATTCATAATTTAACAAGAAGGGCAATTACCTTTTCGCATGGGCCCGGGTAGGATCTATTCTTTCCCTTAATTAATGAAATCATCATTTAAAACTTGAATTTTGTATTTTACCTGGGTCATTTTTATTTAATGTTAAAACATTTTTAATAATATGAAACATTTAAGTGTGATAAATGTGCAAAAACACAAAACAAAGAAAAACCTAAGAAAACAGAAAAGGGGCAAACATTTTTTCATGGCACTGTACACAATCTATTTGTTTTTAAGTGTTAGGTAAACAAACAAAACGAGCAATGTGAATGATATTTAGTTCTATTTTGCAGAATTTTTTGCTAAAACAAAGAGGGGAAAAAAAAACAGAAAAAGTAAACAGCTTAATGAGGATTCATTACCTCGCCAAAAAGTAGTAGCTGGTCCAGAGCAAAGGTCTCATTGCCACTACCTCCAAAGTTTTTAACTCGCATCCTCTGTCCAATAGCATCATACGTTATTAATCCTGTTGAGGTGATGAGTCCATTGCCAGTCATCTGAAAAGGAGAGATAGAAGCCATTTTCACACATGGTCTTGTTGGGCAACTTGAATTTAAACTATATATATATATATATATATATATATATATATATATATATATATATACATATTGATGCTTGGCAATTCTTGATCTCATTGAGAAAATAAATGATGCTGTCGAAAATGGTGAATGTGGAGTGGGTATTTTTCTTGAGTTATCGAAAGCATTTGATACTATAGATTTTGAAATTTTGTTGGGAAAACTTGAGCATTATGGTGTCATTGGCATTGCGCTTAACTGGTTCAGAGGCTATCTATTTGAAAGGGAGCACTACGTACAAATACACAGCAGCAAATCACAACTAAAAACAGTTAAATGTGGTGTACCACAGGGATCTATATTAGGTCCTCTTCTTTTTATTATTTACTTTAATGACTTCATAAATTCATCAGATATACTACACAAAATTATTTTTGCAGATGACACAAACTTATTTTTTTCTCATAAAAATCTGGATTATCTCCAAAATATAATTAATGAAGAATTAACTAAAGTAGATATCTGGCTTAAATGTAATAAATTGTCTTTAAACATTAATAAAACCCAATGCATTATATTCCGTTCCATAAAAAAGTGTAAAAATGTCAAAAATGTACGTATCAAGATTAACGGAAGGATCATTGAAAAAGTCCAACACACAAAATTTCTAGGAATCTATATTGATGAATTTTTAAATTTCAAAAAGCATATTGACAAATTGACAATTAAATTATCTAAACAGGTTGGCTTGTTTTACAGACTTCGACATTATCTCCCTCTTGAAGCTCTCATAACGTTGTATGATACCTTATTCGAACCACATTTGAATTACTGCAATATCATATGGTGTAACACGTATCCAAGCTATCTTGATAAACTCCTTTTTTTGCAGAAGAAAGTGATACGTGCCATAACATGGTCTGAGTTCAATGCTCCTTCTGATCCTCTTTTTTTTTATAGGTTTAAGCTTCATAAGCTTAAGCTTCAAATTGATCCACACGAGAGATTTACAGTAATTTAATATAGATTCTCTGCACACTAAGTCAATGAACTCACCACAGTGTGGCCTCCACTCAACAGCTCTGGAACGACTGTGGAACAGAAAGTCAAATTTCATTAGCTTATTTTATTATAATGATCTAAAATTTAATACATAACTATACTCATTGGAAAACCTTAGCATACTTTAAAAATTAACCTTGAAAGCCTAGCTAGTCTTTGACTTAGTTTCAGCATGGATTAAAAATCCATTTAGATGTAGGCATCTAAATGGATTTTTAGGATCTGTGTGCTCTTACAGATAAATAACCTTAATAACATTCTGAATTCAGTTTTTCAACTTCCTGCTTCAGACACATGAAGCAGCTCTCTTAATACAGGTACAGATATCAGGTTCACAGTGTCTTGTTCATTTAAATATGTGTAAATTAATCCAGTAAGTGAAACAACGTTATTGTTGCTTGTACCGTTCATGTAATTTCTTTTAGGCATTTTTATTTTCTGTCACGCATAATCAGGATGTCTTTATAATTTCTACAGCAACACCTCTCGGCTTCTATCAACGTACTCACCACAGGGTTTGGGGTTCTGGGTGACACCCACTGCCAGCAAGAGGCTGAGGCAGGACAGCACACTGATGAAGTTCATGGTAACAAAGTTGCGGAGCCAGACCAGGAGAACCGGTGAGCACTCTGGTTGAGGGAACGCCTCCATATAAATCTGCTAACAGATGGCTGTGCTCATGTCATGATGACCTCCCTGTGCATTTTCTGGACTGCCCACTTTGCCAAATAATTAACAGATTTCCTTTATAGCTGTTTGTATGACATGCCCGTATTTTTTTGTTTGTTTTTTTTTTGATGATGCATAAAGCGCATCATGAGGTACTATGTTTAGATGCAAGTATTCTAATATCCCATATATTTATCTTATATTTACTTAGCTTTTGCAAATTATGGGTATAAATGTAATTAATAATAATAAAGTCCTATACATATTAGTGCTAAAAATTATATAATTGATTTGCTTTGCATAAAATATTTTACATTTTGTGCAATTCAAACCTAAAGATTTTGTGCTGTTCTCAGAAACACGTTTACCTGTTAATCATTAGTTGAATCCCTCTGGTCTCTGCACCACATATGGAAGCATTCCCATGTTATGTAAAATAACTCCATCTGCTTCTTTCTCAGTCTTGATGTCAACTGCTTATCTTGTGGTGGGAAAATAAAGTAGTGCTGAAACCAAACTAATTTTCAGATGATTTATTAAAAAAAAAAAAAAAAAGAGTAAAGCTTTGCAAAGGGATCAATACAGAGGTTTTGAACCGGTTTGAATTTAATATCAACCCAAATAATATATTTTATAAGCACTGTGGCAGCTTGGGTGTGTGTTGGTTGAATACTTTGTTCCAAATTCACTCGCTCCAATTAACAGCGGTACCTAATACAAATTACACAAGCATAACTTTTGAGGCAGTTGTACTTTACTTGATTCTCTACTTCTCCTCAATTACAACAGAAGGAAATATTACACTTGTACTTCCCTACATTTATCTGACAATTGCAGTTAAGGGAGACACAAGAATTGACGAGCATAAAAAAAAAAGAATGATTAGCCAATTAATAAAACTTCTATACAGTTTATAGAAGCATAACTATAACAACTGACTGATTAATAATTAACCTTCAGAATAAATTACATCTATTTTAATAGCAATTCTCAGATGCAAGTTGACGTTTTTTAAATTGAACAATTAAGAACTTGATGGAGAAAATGATCATAAACTTGATTTCCACCTTAAACAGTGGAACAGTAAAAAGCTGTTTTTGCATTATTGCCAGAGTAAATACTGATAACAGTCAGAGGTCACATTCTTCTTTTACTTAAAACACTTCAAATACATCTTTCTGATAATCCATTGTTTTTAATCTAACATTTTCAGTACATTGGTCTTATTTGTACCCGGGCACTTTAACGAGTGATTTTACTGAAAACCTGACTTAAACCCATTAAGGTCTCATCTAGCACCAAAATTAGGCTAAGAACTAAACTTTTATATAACGAGCATACTCTAAACTGCTGCTAAGACAGTACAGCTGGTAGTAGCTTAAGTGGATTCAATCAGCCTACAGCTTTATGGTTGTACTACCTACCAACAGGTCATTAACTATGGCACTTTCCTTGGCTGTCAACACAAAAAAGCCAAAATTCAAATCAAGGAAGGTTATGACTGACTGTCCTCTGTAGTTTCACACCTTTTCCGTTTCTTTGCCCCCTACTTGTCATGATCCGGGGTTTGGGGACCCTGCGATTTTAGTTTTTTCCTTTTATGGTCTGTTCTTGGGGTTTTCTTTTGTTGTGGGGTTTTGGTGTGTTTTTGTTCCTTGTCTCGTGTCTAGTCTGCGTCACTGTTCCCCTGAGTCACTTCCTGTTTTATTTTGATAGTCTCGTGTTCCCTGTGCTTTGTGTTTAGTTTTACTCCCCTTATCGTTAGGTTCATTTGGTTCACCTGTTCTCCCCTGATGTGTTCACTTGCCCTAATCCCCTTGTGTGTATTTAAGCCCTTGGTTTTCCTTTGTTCTTGGTTCGGGTCCTCGTCTGTTCGTCTATGTGATGTCGGCTGAGTGTTTAGTTTTCGAGTTTTCAAGGTTTTCGAGTTTGGTTTTGTGTAGCTGGCTCCTGCCCGGCGTCTGGCATTCCCTACCTGTGAATAAAGTGATTAAGCACACGTCCGCTCTTGCCGCGTCCTGCTTTGAGGTCCTCCCTGCCCTGCCTGCAGCACCCAGCCGTGACACTACTCTGCTTTTCTCATATCCAAGTTTTACTCAGGAGATTGGACACTTTTCCTCAAGTGTGGTCTGACGTACTATTTAGTATAAAGTATAGAGAATGCAGACATTCAAGTTTAAAAAACAAACAAACAAACAAAAGAAACAAAAGAAAAGGTGAGTTGCAGGGTAGGAGTTTACCTGCACGTATTCTGGAGCAAGACTGCCGTTGAAGTGCTGGTATAGTAAAATCAGGGGACAAGTGTGTGAAGTTAAATGAGTCTAGCTTGAACAGCATGCATCTATGGTGTCACTTTGAACATCCTAGGTCACGCTGTTTCAGAACATCTGACCTCTGGCCTTTACCTTCAGGTCAAGGTTGCTGAGATTCAAACTCCTACAAGATTTTTAATACATGCATCTCTGGTGTGAATTTGAACATGCAAGGTCACATCGTTCTCAAGTTATGGGCAAAAATTTGGTTATTTAGACTTCCTTTATTGACATTCATTATACACGTGTACGCAGAATGAAATTTCGTTGCATTTGACTGTCACAAAAAATTTGATACTCAATTTATAAAAATATATCGCATTATATACCAGCACAGATTAAAAAAAAATATATAGCAATATATGTAACTGAACCAAGTACAGGACAACATA
>JAMQGT020005356.1:0-26219 GCA_024447675.2 Pterophyllum scalare
GCCCTACTGTGGTAAAAACCTGGAAAAGCATCACAAAAGAAGAATGCAAAGGTTTAGTAAAGTCAGTGGGTCACAGGCGTGATGCAGTTACTTCAAGCAAAAGATTTGCAGCTCAATATCAACACTTATTCACTGTAAACTATGTTCTCTGTTCCAAAACTTTTGCTCACAAAAAAATGGGTGGGTTCAGACCACAAGTGCTGTCTTCTGAACTGTGTATCAGATCCAGATGTAAATACCTGGAAATAAAAGCTGTCACGTTGATCTTTTGTTGCACATTCATCTTTCAATGTCAAAGCCAAATGTTTTC
This sequence comes from Pterophyllum scalare, assembly GCA_024447675.2. Classification (NCBI taxonomy): domain Eukaryota; kingdom Metazoa; phylum Chordata; class Actinopteri; order Cichliformes; family Cichlidae; genus Pterophyllum; species Pterophyllum scalare. Next base: position 311 of record JAMQGT020005356.1, read on the forward strand.
AGTCTACAGTAAAAATAAAGGGATTGGCCTCACTGTTCCACTACTTTTGGATAGGAGTGTATTTGTAGTTTCCTTTGGCCATACCGTGCATTTTCAGCCGTGACTGCCCCATATGTTCCTCCCTAGCACACTAAGCACTCTGCAGGGCTCCTTCTCATGGTGAGTGAGACAAAGACACAAAAAGTGCACCTCAGTCAGTCTGTCTGTAGCTCTGCTCTGTCAGCTGTCTGCCCGTCAGACAGGCCCTGTTTCCAAATCCTGCCTCTCCATGCTGTATATGTGTCCGTGTTCTATCATTTGACAGTGAAGCAAGCAGACACAACACACTGCTGAAGGGACTATCACCATGGTTACGCAAGTAGAAGATGACAGCATCTGTGGTTCCCCTGGCAACACAAGCTGTCAGCGGATGTGTCTTAGAGGATCGATGCATGCCTGCCACCAACCAAGGCACGCACCAGGACTCACCGAACACGTTCACAAGCACATGCATACAATTGAAAAATCTAAACAAAAATCATCATTATTACAAGCATGTGAAACAAGAAGAGCCAGACTTTCACAGTTCCTTTGAATGCTGTACAATAAAAGAAGCTTAAAGGATAATATAGTCTATTAACTGAAATAAAGGGAGGGTTTGCACTGTAGAATCCATTAATTCCCATTAGCAGCACAGAAATAAAACTAGCTATACATCATAATCTTGTCATAACAATGAAACACTGCTATTTACTAAATAATTCAATACTGACTCTACCAGGGGCCATTACATCATTAACTTTAGTCTTACTTATACAGTTATTTTACTGAGAACCACAAAACCATGTTCAAAATATAAAAATCAGCTGCCACTTAACACCATCATGCAGAATATCAATGAGATCTACTGTGCTGGTGGATGTTAATACTGAATATGGTAAAGGTTTACAATAACATGGTCAACTTATGGCCACCTAAAGCTTTCATTTACAAAGGTCAGCCAAAGGGAGAGAGGATGAACTGAGGGGCTGTACCAAGAAACCAGAATAAAATCAATAAGTAAATAATTAGTTTGAACTGTGAATCATTCATAGGGCTATACACTAGTACAGTCCAAAAATAAAAAAATAGCTTGAAATGAAATCAACTGTGTCACTTCTTCCCTTTGCATTTTACACACAGCAAGAATTATATTATGTATCTGTCCATGGTCCTGAAATACACACATAAAAACTATCACTGTAGCCAACATCCAAAACTGATTGGAACTAATTTGTATACCTGAATGCACACGCAAAGGTTTAGACTGAAAAGCAGTTTTCTCTCAAATCTACTGAGGGGAAACAGGGACACATACTTTTGGCTGTGGCCCAGTACCACTGTAATGGTGGATACTGTGAATAATTAACAAGTGTGCATTAACTGGAAATTTAGGCCCAGTGGATCTAGCCTGAGTGTGCCTGTGAGAGCCAGTGTTGCTTTGTGGCTCTGAGCATTTTTTTGGGTCTACAGCACACACACACACACACACACACACACACACACACACACACACACACACACACACACACACACAAACATTAACTGCAGAGTCATTCTAGATGCAACGTCACAGCATTCTTTTCTTTTTTTGTCTGGGTTTCCTCAGAGTAGATTGCTCTTCAGCTACCAGTCTCTCAATCTGTTTTTTTGCTTCATTGCTATCACACTTTTCACTAATTCATTAACACTGCATTTGCTGCTTTTGTAGGTATGTATTACTAAAATATTACTTTATCTAAAAGGCTTTAAAGAGAAAGACTGGGTTAAGAAGTGGGTAAACATTCATTGTAGCTTGTAGCTAAAGTACTTTAGCTTAAGGAGCTAAAGTACAGAGCAGCCAAAGGTGGTGTTAGTGGCAGTTATAAATAAATAAAGGATCTACACAGCCACCATGACATCATCCACCAGTCAGTTAAGTCCTCTGAAGCCTTGAGCTTTACAGGGGGTGGATGTTACTGTGAAACCGTAACAGTAAACTGTTGCTCATTGTCTAATGAGTTGTGAATGTCAAATTGTTAGCCAAAGAGCACCTTTCTGACTATAATCTACAGAAGGCACTTCATATTTTACTCAATATGACTTAAATCTAGTGACTAAGCCCATAATCTCATCAGGAAAGTGGTGACTGAGGAAGGAAGCCATAGACTTCTGTGCTTCTGTATAGCTGGATGTCCAGAAGAGCCACCTCCTGCTGGCCACTAGAAAGAATGCAGGTTTAAGGCACTTGCACTTTCTTCACTTCACTTCCAGAAGCCTCATCCATCTTTTATATACAGTCTATGTTAATAACTTGAAGTTTACCTGCAGTTTACTTTTTCATACAATATAGACAATAATGCACACATTTGCAGCACATCAGTAGAAAATAACTGCAGGATATGTCAGAGAAGCTATGAATACTATACATATTTTACAAGCAGCGCCTGAGTAAAAGAATTTAAAATGTAGTAGTGCCTTATGTCTGAAAAGTTTGAAGTGTTCTTCTCTGCTCTTCTTCCCCTGCATCTAAGACATAGACACAGTCTCACACACACAGACGCACACACACACAGCATGTGTGCGCATGCACAGTCAGAGGCCAGACAGTCCTCTGAGGACAGCAGCCAGTATCAAGCCTCAAGGTCAAACACCACCTTTTTTTTTCCCAAACATTATTTTTATTCATTTCTGCATCACTGGACTGGAAGCCCTTTAAACTTTCTACCAGCAGAAACAAGTCAAAACATAGCAGTGGGGAACCACCACTAAAATAGCCCCAGTTTGAAGGAATACAGTTTGATGGGCTTCCCACTGTGGTGTATACAGCACCACAGTGTCTGGCACTTTTCTCCTCTTATTTAAACCATGTTCAGTTGCTATGGAAGTGGAAGGAAATTTGGTTAAAAAGTGAATTGCAAGCTTGAAAGCTGATTGAATGTTAATGCTTAAAATTTTTTTTAAAAAACACTACTCAGGAACATATGCAAATCAGATGTCATCTACCAATATAGCACACAAATGACGTAAATACCCATATGAGAGTTTGATATATTATTAGAGTCGAGAATCAGATTCAACATTGTTCTAGAAAAACAACGCCCCCTCCAAATGAATGTATTGAAAGGTAAGTTGCAGGAACAGTTAAATATGATATGTGAGCTAACAAATCAGCTGCTTTTAGGTTGGGTATTTAAGCTCCAGTCCACCTGTATACCACACTGCAACCCACCTTTCCAGTGCCTTGTGTAACAGCACAGGAGTGCAGCTCTCTGGAATACCACTTTAAAGTTGTTGAGATAATGAAGCCACAATGTAAACATTTCTTCTGCGATATCATAATGCAAAGCCGTCTGCTGCGCAGTGCCTCTGGGGTGGTTTGAGCCTTGATGGACTGTATCTTACAGGGGTGAAGGTAAGCCACCAATACTGAACTGAGATGAACTTCCCCTCTCATCAAGAGTGAAGCTTCCAGATGATGGCAGTCACCCTGTGGGCAATCCTGCTGCTGCTGTATTTACATCTCAAGGGTCAGTTTAGCAAGCTTAGTATGAAAGTAGTCCTGAATGATCTCAATCTTCTGCTCATTTTAGTATTTAGGTGCATGTTTTATGATTTTGTCACTCTTTCAGTTTGCTTTCTGCTGTTTTCTGAAGGTCAGTTCTTCATATGGATTTCTGTTGTTCTTCCTGTTCTCTTTATTGTCTTGACTTATCTCGGGTTTACCTGTGCCTTATTATGCCTCCTTGGTGTGTCTGACTGTGTTTACACCCTCAGTCTTTGTCAAGCTGTTGTCTAATTTTCCTTTTGTTTGTGAGTTCCCGGCTGCGTTTAGCTGTGGTTGTTGGTTATTCTGGTCATTTTACTGCCACCTCAGTGCAGTGCTTTAGGTTTTTAAGACATGAATAGCCTTAAGCAAACCCCTAACCTGACTCCAATCAAATCATTTTTGCATTTGTATTCAAATGCAGTCAGCTGCTTAGAAACAGGGTAGCCTGTGGTAAAGGGGAGCTTAGAACTGTGTGAGAGTTGCAAAACACATTAGTACAGCCAAGAAAAGACTGAATTTATTCTTTCTTTCTTTTTTTTTTAATCAGATGTGCTTGGGACATCCCAGCATTTTACCCCAAAAATTCTTGCTGGGAGATCTTTCACCATCGCGACCTCCTGATGTTATCATGGTGTTCTTGGCCTGTTCCTGCTACCTGCTAGTGGCTTTGTGCAGCAAATATTTGCATGCATACGTTGCCAATACTCCCTCCATGCCAAGGACGGAGGAGGTTAGTGTCAAACTGCTGCATCCCATCCTCAGTCACAGCTGTCACAACTGTATCTCTGGAGAGACATAAGCACTTAAGAGCCAGAGAGAGAGTTTAAAGGGAAGGACAGGAAAGTAAGTGAGGGGTGAAGAAGCCAATGAATGGCAGACAGATGCAGATGACAGGAAAGAGAAAAGGTAATGGAGGTAGTGAATGTTTTTAAACTGATGGACCAATTATACATTAATCATCAATTTATTACAGCTTGTTATTGTTCAGTGTTGCTGTAAATAAATGTATCATGGTGAGGATAAGCAAAAGCCCAATTCTCCATGCTGAAAATCAGCTAGCTTTATTAAATACTGGTTGTTTCCTTCTGTAAACATGCTCCTACATGTTTGAGTGAAGTTTGTCTCTCAGTGTCATGGACCCGAAGCCAAGCTGCTGACCATGTGATTAAAAATCAATCAAGCACTCAGTGCAGGATGACATGAAATGGCATGAAATAACATTAAAATCCAAAAACACAGCATAAAAATGGCCCTAAACGTGGCGTTCCATGATTTAAAAGTTGTGTTCCGTGTTAATCATATCTGTGAGCGACCTCTGGCTAGTGTTTTTGTGCTGTGCGTAGCTCTATGGTCAATGGCATTTACAACTAAAGGATTAAGCTCCCATTTTCCATATTATATACATACCTTTAAAAAAAGGACAGCTTTAGTTTGAAATATGGTACTCACCTGAGTTACATATTTGGCAAGCACTTTACAAAAATAATAAATAACTGCTCTGGCCTTTTTTTGGTTTTTTTAATCTGTGGATTAATATGTCTGGTTACAGTAGGATTACTCTGTTGCATGCCTATGGTGCTTGATTTAGTGACATTTTTGTTGGTTTTAACTTTTTCACAAATTGACCATTAAAAATACTCGCCTGCTGCACTTTTTCAAGTTTTATTCCATTTTTAGTGGCGACTCCAACAAAATTCCCGTGCGGATACAAATTTTGGTGACCCGTTAAAGAAAAGCAAACGGGGAACCCAACATCGCACTCACCAGGGTAAATGAATGGGAAAGTCAAAAGAACTGAGATTTATAATAAAGCTTTAAAAAAAAAAAGATAGTTAATAATCGCTGCATGTGTGATGATGTTCGTGCAAAGTTTCATTCAGATTGGTCCACCCATTAAAGAGGAGATAGGGTAAATACAGACATACTGTATACACACACATACGCTGATGTCATTCTATTAAGATTTAGAATATAATGTCTTGCACCACAGCGGTTTGAAATCAGTGAATTTTGGCAACCTGAACCCTGAAACCTGACCTTGAACAGGATAAGCGGAAGAGAATGAATGAATGGATGGATGGATAGTCAAAAAATAAAATTGGGTTGAGCTGCTGAATCTCAGCTAATATAATAACAAGTGAAATATCCTCTTCGAAGATGGAGCTTAAAGAACAAAAACACAAATGTATCATATTGTGTGCATTTATTGCATTGAAAGATTTTATGAATTTTCAATTTGAAGTTTTTGATTCTGCCCTAGTAGCTTTGCATGAATCATGGTTCAAAATAATCCTTATAACCCCACCCCTTTTTCTGAATGGGTGGGGCTTCTGTGCTCACAGATAGACATGTGTGCCTGAGATGGCCACACCCTTCTCAATGATATCCCGCAGAGCGAGAGCAGAAAGATAAATGACCTTTTAAATTACCTTTTTTTTTTTTCACTTTTACATCCAATTAAGCTCTTTTTTTTTTTTTTATATTTTATATTTTTATATTATTAACTTTGTTTGTTTTTCATGTTTTGGCTGATTAATAGTCACCAGACCTTTGGGATAAATAACGCATATATCAAACCTTATCTTATCCTTTTAGTAGGGATGCCCCCAGGTCTCAGGAAATACTTTGCAGAGTACAACTGAATTTCTTCAATTTAGTGACAAGTTGTAATAAACACAAATTATACCTTTTCTCTCTCGGCAACAGCATTTTTAGTACGCAGTACTACTTCAGAGGTTACAGTAAAACCATTTGAGTTCAAACACTGCTCTGTCTGTCTGTGAGGCTCAGGGCGTCACATCTGCTTAGCTGTCAGTCAGACATTTCCAGAAGTGCTGTAAAAGCTTCACTTACATCATATTCACTTCAGAATATAAGCTGAACTCAGCACACACACATCCTGATTATTGACAGTGACAGCCAAGGTGTGTGCAATGACCTCAATGCTGCCTCTGCTGCTCCGCCGTACTGCAGTCACAGTCGATGTAACACACACGCATACAAACGCATGCACTCAGGAATGCAAAATGCCTCCAATGCATATGTGCTTTCTGTTTACACACACACACACACACACACACACACACACTCCTCCAAGAAGAGAGGTCACTCCTCTCTCCCTCCCCTGTACCGTGATACCACACATACAGTAAAAGCATACTACTGCAGGGGTGTGTTAGCATGCTTCAACAAACACCGCCTCATCCTGGCTGGATACAAACACGAGCAGACTGCAGTAGCTTCCCCTCCATTGTGCTGCAACATGAGCCCACAGTCAGCTAAACTTCACTCTGGTTCATGTTCATCTGGAACATTTTAAGCCCACTGAGTTTGTTAGTTACTTTTTCTTTCTTTATTCTTTCCTCTAATCAAGTAAGAATGGGAACAACTTTGCACAATTTAAAAGTAGCAAACGCGCTCCTATCCCAACACTTTCTTCAAAATTACTGGGTTTTTTTATATATTATATAATATTACATTACAAATATAATATTTACATTCTCAGGTTTAACATTTGATATGTTATATTTGTACGCTTTTTAATAAAATGTTGAGTTTAAAAAATTTACCAATAAATGGATTTGTTTTTTATTTACATTTCACAGAGTGCCACGACTTTTATGAAAGCTTTCTTTGAGGCGTATTCATCATATTCTGTTTCTCTTCTGTAGACCAGTGTAAAGGGAGATGAGCCCACTCCTGTCCAATCCACTCTGTAACGTAGATGCTGTTTGTGCAAAATGAGGTGCGAGGATGAAAAATGAGGCAGAAATAGGAGGTCTGTCCTCACTGACATTGAGGACACATGAGCTTCTGGCTTCCTAGGAAAGGAAGTAAACACCTCCTGCTACAGGATGGCAGAAATTGAGGGACAGACGAAAGAGAAAAGCAGGCGGATGGTGAAAAACTGAAGCTGAGGAGAACCTCTCCTGTCTAGGACAAGAGATCTCACTGATTAGTATCATTTCTGATGTGCCTTCACCCAGGTTTGTCAGTCTGGCAAGTCACTATGTCAAAATTATTTCCTATTAATATAGGACTGCAGTCAAGTTACATTATTCTGACTCTTAATGTTAACCATGCCACAGCATCTGTCACAAATGGCTGGCTCACATTATCTCTAAGAACATTTGTCTTTCCTGTTCTCCTGTCAAGGAACTGCTCACCCAAGCTGGAGGAGACTCTGAAATCAATCCTGCTGGGAGAGAAACGCCTAACATTACATCCTCTACTCTTTGGAAACGTAACAGTTGTGGTGGATCCAGAATCAGGTTTGTTGCCATGCAGGTTTTTACATGCCAGCAATAAAGCACACTGTTGGGGTAGATGACAGTCAAGAATACTGCAAAGTATGATGAATCAACAAACAACCGTAAACACCGACATATCTTTATAGAACTGAAATGATTCGTAGTGTGCAGGTCAAAGGGTACAGCTTTCAGTGCCCTTTATGTTTTCTGTTACGGACTTGCTTTAAGAAAGTCCTCTTTGAGCTGTTATTCCACAGAATGAGTACAGATATGAGTTTGGTATCAAAATGTATGTAAAAGGGAGACCATTCAAAGGCTATAGCTTGTTTTGACCAGCCAGCGATCCCACATGCTGGTGTGACTCTTACAGAGAATGCACTCTTTCAAGTTTCCTCGAGTGAATGATCAGAAACAGATCAAGCCTTTGCTACTCTAAATACATTAAACTGGTGTAGTTTTGCTATTGAAACTATGATATATCCTATGATATCTCTGCTCAAAGTCGATTATAGGAAAAATCATGCTGAACAAGAATCAAATTTCAACCCACCCCTCTGTACTTTCAGAGCCCGCACCTTGGAAAATGTTCATAGTATTAAGGTAAAATTTTGTTTCACTTCATTAAATCTACTGATGAATTTATACAGAAATAAAAACAGCTGATTCTGAGGGGTTTGGGGGGGGGGAAGACAATATCTAATGACTGGATAGAGCAACTCTAATTCAACAATACCAGTGTGAAAATAACAGGTTTGTCACTAATGAAGCTGAAACATCAAACAGCAAATCAAAATATGGATAACATAATTTAGCTTCAGCGCAACTTTTTGCATTTAGTTTGCATTTTCTTTTCAAGTCAATTAAACGCTGAAAGAAAAAAAAAAAGTAGGCCTAGAATAGATCCTTGAGGCATCACTTGTGTGTCTGTGGTGATGCATGTTTGATATGAAAACATCAGAGAAGCCCCTGTGGTAAAACATCTGCTCTCAGTCACAGTGGGACCCTCTGTGTTGGACAGGAACACTCATACAGAACGGAGCATACAGGCCTGCTGTATATAGTCACCAGTGTTTAAATGATCCCATACGTGGATCGCTCCAACTCAAATCATCACATTTTTGGAACATTTTCTCCTCGGCCATCTCTGACTTGCATAAAAATGTTATGGTCCAAAGTTTGGATACATATAGTGTATAATGATGGCTGTGAAATTTTAGCTTCATATATGAAATACTTTTCAAGATATATGTTGTTTTTTTAAATGTTTCTGTCAACCCACTTCCAGCATGTTTTTTTTCTTTACACTTGAAATTTTGAAATGTTTAAAAATGAATATCTGATGGCACTCTAATTATAACTGAGAAAATAATTTTGTTACATGTTAAATGCGTGTATTTTTTTAATTTTCAAGACCCATTTTGTAGAAATTCACATCGCTCTGAAGGACTTATTATATATTATTATTATTCGGGTTAAGTTCCAAATATGCTGAGAGGCATTAAAAACGGAACAACCCAACAAGTACCGATGTAAAATCTTTTGAAAATAAAATATAGCAAAACACTTACAAGTAATGAAAAAGGAATTAGTAGTAGTATTAGTAGTCTTCATTTTTTATGACAAAGAATTTCATGTTAAAAAGTATTCTACATATTTTATTTTGCATTATTGTGAAATTTAGCTATATACTACTCAGAAATTGTCACTTGTTGCCTTTTGCAATGTGAAATCTTTTATTTGTATATGCTCAAATATGGGCTTTACTGGACTGCTTTATTTTATTTCTTTCATAATTCAACTAGCCAATATTCAAATTTTTTTTTATTTATCTGTCCCAAATTACAGATCCATCATTTGATAAATTAAGCTAAAATGTCATAGCAAAATCATTATGTATGTCTAAACTTTGGACCATAACATTTTTATCCAAATCAGAGCAGAAGGCCCACAATGATTTGAGAAGGAATGACCCACATGCACAAACACAGTCATGTGTCCACTACTGCAGATCATGTTTGATTGACTTATATTAATGCCCTGGAGACTTACGGTAACTACCATAACTACTGCTTGCATACTCCTTACATTAACCTAAGTATTTACACTAAAATGTAACAGTGAACACATTATGGGTATTTGACTTCTGTCCCTGTAAGGAAGTCGGGTATCCACAATGTCACTACATAAACACATTTATGAAGGATTCAACTACACACATAACCAGAGGATGTGTCCTGCTTTTGATGATTATCATCATACCAGCTGTGTGCAGGCATGTTAGGGGAAATGTGAGATGATGTGACAAGCTGATGGTTTATCATAAAGGATTAAAAAAAAAAAACCCATGCAACTTAGTCTGATGTGCCATCTGTGTTTAGCATCACAACGATACCACACAATCTCATCTATCTCTGCCTCTCTATTTTCTAAGTCCATAACCTTTATACAGTCACAGCAGCTTTCCAATAGAAGCTGAGTGATATCATTGTGATATCAATGCATAGAGTAATAAATAAATTGATATTATGGAGGCAAAACTTAGTAGATTCATTTGTACACTAGTACTTTTACTAGGCTTTGCTGAGCAGAGCTGACTGTGAGCACAATTTCAAGTAGTTAAATTAATTAAAAGCTGAGCTACTAGTTAGCTAAAATGCTAAACTCGCAACAGTAGCACAGGTGGAGATCAGCGATGTGTGACCGACAGCAATATTTATATAAAATTCAATGACACGTGCCAATATATGGTCTCAGACCAAGTAAGGTTACAGCAGAAAAAACCCTTGTGTGTGTCTCGTGAGCTCAGGATGTTGTGTATGCAGTCACCCTATGATAATGTCAAGTAAACTAAGTTACCTAAGTCTAAGCTAACAACACATGAGGTGAAAAACTGATTTTACACAGACAATAAATACAAACCTGTTACTGTGAACGCACTGTTCCTGACTCTGGTCCAATCAGGTCTACTGCATTAAAAGCGACTCAAATTGTCACCATACACCAAAACCCACAATTACCAAGGTGTCATGTAAGTTCTATCAACTAATTTTAAAAAAGGTTCAGAAAATGTCACTCTAATATACTTTCAACACACAGTGACAATAGCACAGGGAACCACAAATAAAATATGTCTAGTATTTAAACTAAGATGTTAATAAATTAATCATAAACTCATGTTGTACAATAGACCATATGTACAATGTATACTAATGCCCACCAGGGGGCATGGGACTTAACAAGCCAACATGTGATGTCACAGGGCTATGTCCATCTTTTATATGCAGTCTGTGTGTTGGGGGAGTTTAAGAGAATTGGGCATTTGACGAGCAGAGAGGTCTAAATATAGATAGCGAGTTGGGTGTGGTATGGGTAAGGCAGGGTTTAAAAGTCATAATTTCCTGACCACCAAATTACTTGGTTAAACTAATTAGAACAGTGATTATATAGTTTTTTTTTTCCTGTACAATTTATTTCACCAACATCCCCTTCTACCAGTGCCATGGATCAGAGCTGTTGCCAGATTTTAGCTCCTTAAAGCTCTGGACTATCAAACACTGAAAGCTAGACAGGTTAACATTCAACTCAGTGGACCAGGCTGTGCCACAGGCTGGATGCTAATTATGCCTCTGTGTGTGCGTGTGTGTGTCTGATGACTACGATGCTAATGCAGCACTGTCTCCAGGCCGACACAGCGTAACAATGACAGGAAGGGAGAGAGACAAAAAAGAGGGGGTGGAACAGAGACTGCAAGAAAGTAAGGAAAGAAAAATGGAACTATGGAAAAATATAGAGAACAAGCCTGAGAGAAAAGACAGACAGTCCTACAGCCAGTTTCAGTCTAGACAGGGCTGACCAGCGTGTCAAAGCTATTACACTTAATCTTGAAAGGAACACAATCCCAGGAAGATCCCTGATAGCCAAGATATATAGAGTATAATCCAAAGAACTTGAGCTGTCCTTATTTTATATACACACACTAACTCACATGAGCTATTAACTTTAGCCATTCTGAATTAAATATATAAGGCAGCCTTTAATGCAAACAACCATAATCCGTCTCTGGAACAACTGGGAAAAAGCCTAATTAAGGCAGCATATCTTAAAATTTAAATGATCCTTGTTCAGCATAATATCACTGCTGTTATGGTCATGGTCCCTGTGTCTTGGTCTTCTATTCACCTGTGTCTTGTCTTCCCCAGCTGTGTCCTCTCTCCACGATTACCTCATGTGTGTATTTAATCCCTCTGTTTTCCTCAGTTCGTTGTCATGTCCTCCCCACATGGCAGCGTGTTTCCTTGCTCTGCGCTTTCCTTCGAGTCAGTTCCCTGTTCAGCCCATGTTTTGTTTACCTTTCCTTTCAGACTGTCAGCAATAAAGCAAAGTTTTTCAGTTCAAGTCCTGTCTCCAGAGTCTCCTGAGTCCTGCATAGAAGTCTACTATCTGCCTTTGACACAGCTGAACCGTAACAACTGCATCACAATTATTGTCAACATAAAACACATCAGGGAGAAACATGGCATGCATGAATAATTAATAATTTTAAATATTAAAACAACAATCACAATTTTGTTTTTCAAGTGGACATACTAACATCAGATAGTGCTGCCACCATGAGGTGAAAAAATAAATTACACTTCAAACTTGTATGACTTATTAATTCTGTTTGACAGTGGTCTTGGGCCATAGCAGGGTTCCCATTAATGTAAACAAATGTATGCATAGACATAGGACTCATTAAATTCCTTCCAAAAATGTGTTGTGCTCACAGTTTCGACATAGGATTTAAGCGTAGAGAACTTATTTTGACGTTAAAAATTAACTTTTCAGTATGGAAAAAAAAAAAGCCAAACCGGGACAAGGGGATGAGCTGTCACTGCAACAGCGCGATCTGCAAAACGTGAAGTCAACCTCATTCTCACCAAGTTTCAGTAACCTCTCCCCAGTAAGTAATGAGGAGTAATAAATGATCATTATAATAAATGAATTAGTAACTGAACTGAAATAAATGCCAGTACTGTTTGAGCTTGACCCTGCATACCATACAAATGAACTCAACTAATTTGTGGTTGCAATCTTTGAAAAGGGGAGAAAAGAGAGGTAAAGTTAAACAAACAAAAAAAAAGTATTTATTTTAATAGAATGTGGTTCACTGAGAGGATATGATATCAAAAGATCACACCCGACTCTCTGTTAATACTCTCATTCAGGATTGTTTGATTTTCACCTTTGACCGGGCCTTACTGCAGGTCAACCTAGTAGAAACACTGCCATAAATAATACATTTTAAGATGGGAGCAATGAGCCATTTAAAAATCGAACCTCGGGCCATGATTGGCCCCCGATCCAGACTTTAGACATGGCTGTGCTAGAGGAAAGGTATTTTGTGCTAATGAGACTAAAGTGGTAACCGAGCCATGTGGGCTGTGCCTCTGCTGGATCTCTTAGCTACCGATAGCATCAGTCTCACCACATCTAACAGAACTTTAGTGCTACATCACCTCTCTGAGATCCAGCCGCCTCCGCATGAACTAATATCTTCCTACAGCTTCCGACAGAAGAGGTGAATACTTCACACTCGTCATCTTCAAAACAACAAGGTGTCAAATTAATAATACATTAACAGACATTTTTACTCACATGGGTCATTTTCCCAGACACAACACAGCCAGTGAAACAGTTCTATGATATCTTCTGTGTTTCTGGAGAAGTCTGAAAATGAACTCTGACCCAGAGAGAAGTGATGAAAGAATATCTAAAAAAAGATGCTATCAAACTGAATTATGGAAAGTGTACCACCCAAGCTGAGCCCAATAGGTTTTTCAAATGATCAGATTTCCAAAAACATCAAATTTCAGCAGCATGCAGGCTCAAATTCAATCACTTAGTCTTGCATCATCATGTTTGCTCTTTAGTACTATTATCCCCTTCAGTCACGACAGGAATTTTAGCAAAAAAAAAAAATTCATCTTCTGCCGTCATAATGTTTCATAGAGGAGATGTCAGAAAATGAATATTACAGTATAATATATATATATATATATATATATATATATATATATATATATATATATAGAAAGCGATGTACACGATTTTACAGCTACTCAACTGTAAATTTGCCATATTAATACTCAAGGTCAGCGTCATCACTGGTGATAACCCTAATGACCCCAGGACTATTTATGATGTGGAGGGATTCCTCCACATCAGCGCTGATACAGGAGGAGAGGAAGCCACAAAGTTTCCATGAAGCCTCATCTTTTCAAACTACTGCCCCCCCCCCGCCCCCAGTATAATCTGTGAATCTCTGAGCTTCTGTACTGATAAAGCATTAAAATGGCAGTAAACACTGACATGATCGTACACTCGGGTCTTCAACCCAGCTGCGGCAGGCTGGCACAATGCGTCAGGTTACACAAATCGAGAGGTGCACGACCTGCAGAAATGGTGGCTAGCGACAGCGGACGTGAAGTCAATTTGATGTCAGCTTTGTCGTATGATGTCATTTGCTAGGCAATGCATGCTGGGTAAAAAAAAACTGCCTTAACCCTATGTATTGAAGAATGGGAAAACTGACTCCTTGGAATAAATGTGAATAGTTGTTGATGTGTCAGAATGATTATTTTCTTTGTTCCCCAAGGAGAACAATTTGATAAAATCAAAAATGACATTCTGATTGCCTACGGTTAGAGTCAGGGTTGATGATGATGCCAGGGGGTTATTGAGTAGCTGGGAAATAACTTTGAATGTCTATAAACTAGTGTTTATTGCTTAATCAAAATAGCCACATTTTTAACTGCATTTTCCTGCCAGGCACCCATTGGCTTTAGTTCATGTCCATACACCATCACATTCCACTTAATTTGGGTGGAGCTGTAATAGTGAACGTCCGATGACAGAGTTTCATCATTAAGCTATCACTTAGCTTAAGATGTACTGTATCTCAGCGTGAAAGCATAGCAAACATATTGTTACATCAGGCAGGCCATGAAGTCAAGCTTAGCTGCAATCCCAGCTGATCTCAGTGCCAGCCCACATCAGCTGGTGGTTCATTCTGCAGGTCCAGCTGGGAAATACAAGTTGTCCTAGGCTGCCCATAGTTGTTGGGTATCCGTAAAACACTTTGCAACCCGCCTTCACTACAGAGCAACCATTTCATGTTGTTTCTGACTTAATGTCATACTGCTTATTGGTTACAGATGCATTAGACCAAATCTAAATTACACCCTGACTATAATAATTTTTCAAACTAAAATCTGATAGTTTAGTTCTTTCAAGCTAAGAACATCACCAAAAACATATTTTTATATTATTTTCAAAATTTAATCAATTTAGTAGCATGTTATAGCTATAAGTTGGCCGCAAGCTTTACCAAATAATTGTCAAGAGTGAACATTGCAAGCTGAAAGATGTACTATTTGTCTTTTTTGGCTTTAACTGTCTTTTTTTTTTTCCCAGGGAAACTGGAGGCCAGGGATGCCAAAATATCTAAAATGGCTGATTTTTCAAAATCCTACCAGCCAACTCAAGTTTGACTTTGTTCAGATAAAGCACAGATCCCTACAGGGAGGAATATCACATAAACACCACTGGCCCACCTTTGTGTCTGTCTTTAAATGCTTGTGGCGACTCACCAGTCTTGGTGTCCTTTCCGTCCAGTAAGGGTCGGTAGTCACTCTTGGAGACTGTCTCCCCAACCTTGTCATCGTAGCTCTCTTTCTCCAGTGAAGCCACAAAGTCTCTCTTCAGCAGGGCCTCACCAGGGGCCCCACCTTGGACCCCACCGCCACCCCCACCCAGAGCATCTCGCAGGCTCAGGTCCATAGTCCTGGTACTGGAGAGAAAAGGGACATGATTACTTTCAATCTTTGCTTATTACCATTTTTCTTCACCTTTAGCCAGGCAGCAATGCTTCTCTTGCATCTCAATGAATACTGCATTTATGAATTTTGTCTGGCTGACAGATTCACACCAATTTACAATTGTGCTGTGATTGCCCAGTTCACACAGTCCTCTGACAGCCTGCAAATGTAGCCAATGATATCAAGTCATCCAAGAACAGACAAAGACACAGATGTCCTCTTTGTTCATATCTCTATATTTTGATTGTTAGACTCTCACTCCTGTTTCCCCATTCACCTCACAAAGATACATCAACACGATCAATTTATTATTAATGTTAAGATTAACATGTTAAGACGCTTTGGTTATGGCAGCTGCAGTAATAACACCATCTAAACAGATCCAAAACTTGCATAAATCCAAACAAACCCCTGTTTTTAAAAAACAGTAACAGAGAATATGATATGTAAAACTACCCTGCAATTACTCCAGGGTAAGCTAACATTTAGCACTCACATTTTCTCTGAGAAAGTTGTCAAATGTAGTCTTTGTGGAAAACATCAGAAAAAGCCAGATCCGCTTTAAATCTTCCATTTGCTGTAAACCACTGTTCTCTATCACTGCAATGCTGCAGACTGCTTTTAGCAAACCCTGGCACAGAATTATAAACAGCATTTCAAGCTGTAGGTTCCTGAAAGACCAATATTAACATCTTGTATCTGTTATCTGTTAGGTTTGTTCACTCTTACAATGGTGCATACACATATTAAATATGACCAAAGTTTCAAATAATGAGATTAGTTTATGTACAAGTAATCCTGGTGAGCCAGAAGCTCAGAGTTCAGACAAATCTAAATGCTCCATCTCAGACAGCTTTTTCTACTCTTGGCTCTGTGTGATGTCAGTGAGACAGGATGTCCTCATTACAGACACACAGCTCTGGCTGTGAGCGCAGCATCTCAGTGCACCTGCTGCTGAAACCCATGTTTACGACAAACAGCCAATCAAAAGAAAATTGACTTAAAGGTAGAGCAGCTACAACAGCAGGTTTCAGACATCTTTATTATCTTGCACCAAGGCCCAGTGCAAGATAATAAAGATTATTTCCACTGTGAATCATGCAAAGCTACTCTACCAGAGTGCAAAACCCCCCCCAAAAAAAAACAAAACAGGAAATTGACAATTAGATTAATATGTCCTCTTTCTACTCACCACATGCTTGCAAGTAAAGTGACATTTAATCAGTTTACGTTTTCTCCAGTTTAAAAACTCCGCTGACTCAAAGCAAGACAGCATCAGTGTGTGCACCTTTGCAGCCCAGTGGTAGAAGTGCATGGTACAAAAGTCCCTTCATTTCCCCCTTTATAACAAGTATGAGTGGGTGATTTTGTTTTTAAAACTCCTTCAGGTGGACAGGTGTAGTTATAAGCATGGTTGTTTTGACTGACAGGTATCCCACCTGTGGTCAGTGTCCACTGGACCTAACTTCCACAACTTCAGGACTTCTTCAGTGTGTCTGCTGTTGGTGCATTTTGAAGCATTTTAATAGATTAGCTGCGAATGCTTGCTAGCATTAGCTGGAAAGTTTGTTTCTCACCCTGTCATTGAAATATGGTCACTTTGGGTTTAAAAAAAAAAACAAAAACAACATGGTAACACCTAAATTGCTAACTTTAAAGCTTCAAAATGCAAAGTCCAAAACCACTGGGTGAATTCACGTGTAGCTATATCCATCTTTTGTACTGTCAATGGTGTGGAAAAGGTTTTCTAAACTTAACAAAAACACTTGAAAATGTAATTTAACAATTTTAGTAGCCATGGCGTAAATATCGGAAAGCTGTTAGGAACCAGAAATCTGCTCATTTTGCAAGTGCGATTACCAACAGCAGTCACAAGCCTTGTGTCTTTAGTATTTTAAACTCTGTTCTTAACCCTCACCAATCCAAATGTATAGAAGCTTCTGCTAAAACATGTGAGGCTTATTTAAATTTTCTCTGTTGATAAGATTTCAACAATGATCCTGCCACTGTTACTACTCCATCTGCAGTTTTTAGCCATTTTGAACCTGTCTTTCTCTCTTATCTGGGAAAAATTGTTACACAAATTAAATCAGGCTCTCCTAGTGATACCCCCCCCCCTCTGTTTTTTAAAGAAGTTTGGGACACTATTGGACCTTATGTTTAAAGGCTTATAAATAGCAGTCTGACTTTGGGTGGTGTACCTGTATCTTTTACACAGGCAGTGGTAAAACTTCTACTGAAAAACCCTGGCCTGGGTGCCTCCATGTTGTCCAATTTTAGACTCATTTCAAAGCTTCCTATTGTTTCTAAAATTTTGGAAAAAGAGTGGCCTCGCAGCTGCAATCTTTTTTAAACACGCACAAAATTTTTGAAGTATTTCAGTCAGGTTTTAAAGCATTTCATAGTACTAAGTCTGCACTTTTCAGAGTTTTTAATGATATTTTTATAACTGCAAACTCTGGAGACTCTGTCATACTTGTGATTTTTTCACAGCAGCTTTTGACACAGTAGCTCATAACATTTTAATTTCTTGTCTAAAACCACAACAGTGGTTCAAGTCATGTCTGACAGAAGTTTTTCTGTCGCTGTCGGTAATTTTTGTTCATCATCTGCCTCCCTCCCATGCGGTGTACCCCAAGGATCCATCCTTGGACCCTTTTTTTTTTAGTATTTATTTACTTCCCCTCGGCTCCATTATCAAAAGCAAAATGCCTCATGTCATTTTTGTGCAGATGACTGTCAGATTTACTTACCACTGAAATGCAATGACCCTAACTCCCTCAAATCTTTGTTAGAATGTCTTAAGGACATCAGAGCAATGCTGGCTCTGAATTTCTTAGATTTTAATGAAAATAAAACAGGGTCATGATAATTGGGCCAATTGGCCCAAGTGTTCCACCATCTGACCTGGGTCCGCTTGCATCCTGTGCCAAACCGGTTGTGACCAACCTTGGGGTTAAAATTGACACAGCCCTTAAAATGGACAAACAGATAAATACAGCAGTGAGAAATGGCTTTTCTTCAGCTGAGGCAGCTCTCCGAAGTTAAGCCTTTTATATTTTTTAGATTTAGAGAGAGTCTTGCATGCATTTGTGACCACGTGCCTTGATTATTGTAATGCGCTTTATGTTGGTATTGACCAGGCTTCACTGTCACACTTACAAATGGTTCAGAATGCTGCTGCTCATCTGCTGACAGGGACACATAAATGTGAGCACATTACCCCTGTTCTTGCCTGTCTGGTTGCCTGTCTATTTTAGAATTAATTTTAAAATGTTATTGTTTGCTTTTAAAGTTTTCAGCGGCGTGGCTCCATGTACCTGGCAGACCTCTTACACATATACACCCCTCACTGGAGCGACCGTGCTTTTGCTGTGGTGGCCCCCAAACTATGGAATGAGTTGCCCCTCCATGTTAGGCCCCAACACTAGAGCTTTTAGTCTCGCTTACAAACACACCTTTTCTCCCAGAAAAGCATTTCAAAATTAAGTTAATTAAGTTCTAGTCAGTCTGGTCACTTTTTTGTCTTATTCTTTTCAGTTTTATGTATTGGTTATATTAATCTTTAATGGTTACTGTTATTTATTTATTTACTTTTAATTAATTTTAAATGTTTTCCTTTTTGTTTATTATCTGTGTTGTATTTTATTGCTGTCTTATCTGGAAAGCACTTTGGTTCGACTATGTTGTCTTCATTAAAGTGCTGTATAAATAAAGTTGGATTGGATTGGATTGGATGCAGTTCAAACTCAAACAGGCATGTGCCTACTCAAGCTGATTTGCATTTACAGAAAATAATCATCATTAGCCTAGAAGCTATGACATTACCACCAGCTACCGTAAGTGGTAATAAACAGTACAAAAGCAAATAAGATCCAAACAGTTATTTAGAAACACCCCCCCCCCCCACTAATCCATGACAGAGAGGCACCGTTTGACCAACAAACTGTTTCTGGAAAACGATGCATCAGGAAAGGAAATAAAAAAATGAAATGCATTCCTTCCTAACATAACTTTAATTAGTCTGTTAAGAAGTGACTCCTAACAACCTTCTAAATCCCACAAATATACACTACATCCCGGGACTTAGACAGCATGACCCCAGTACAAACTCTTCTTTTTCCCTGTCCTTTGTTTCTGTTTATCCCTCCATCCACACTCCCGGCAAACAAGCTGTCATTGTCTTGCAACTGTACCAAACGCACACACACAAACACTCTGTGGGCCAGCGGCCAGGATGAGGACATACAGTAGAGTGTTAGCAGGCCTTCAGAAGAACTGTAGGCCATTGTTTCAGGGGTCAGACACCTTGTAGTGGTCACCACACACATTCCCAAAGTGAGAGTCACTTTGGGTTTCTTTAACAGTCTTGTTTTATCTTGTTTTTCACTATTGTTCTATTCCAAATACACGTCTTGTTTTTGACTCCGATTTGATCCTTATTTTTCTCAAAAACATTCATTTCCACCAAAATGCTCATCACGTGTACTTTGAGTTATAATCCCAGACATTCTTCCTCACTCTTCCTCTCACATACACAGTCAGGATGCACTCAATAACTCCATCATTCTAATTTTTAAAATGAACTATCCCTAAATAGAAGCCTCCTAAACTCACTGCCCTCTTAGCGTATTATACTGTAATATTTATCGCTTCATTGGACATGTTTCATAAGCCAGAACATTCAGTGGCCTGGACAGGGTTCTGCTTTGTTTTTTGCCTTATCTAATCTGTCTACTGTTTGTTATTTTGTTTTATCATCACCGATATATAAAATTATAGAGTTAAACAACCCAAGATTGTGTCTGGAATCTGGAATTAAGGCCCATACAGAATCTTATTCATAATCCCACTTATAGCTGAGCTTAAATTAAAGCCACTGATCTATTTGTTTTGAGGGTAACTTTGTATAATTTATATGTGAAATGTGAAAATATTTGCTCAAAATAATGATAAACACACTGAGGATGATCACCTGACTCCGCAGTTCTGCTCAGTTTGAAACTGCTTTGTGGTCTATTTTTGTTTATTTTATTTTTGCAGCAGGCAGACATTTTCAGATGAAAAGGTTGTTATAACCCCACTCTACATTACATCCTCAGCACCACGCAGAGTTAATGTTCCTGTGTCACCAACAGGCAGACCACGGTTCAGATCCTGACCCTGCCACTGTTCTTTATGGACCCAGACCTGTTACTAGATTAGAACTATTTTACTCAGTGCAACTCTTTGCATATTCATTGTAAGGTTATTTTAATCTGTGCAGCCTTTTCCTTCATTGTTACAGCAGCTAGTGTATGTACACAGGAAAGACAGACCAATCACGTACACAAACTCCCACGTGACGCTAGTCGGCCAATCAAATAATTTTTTCTGAGTGCGTGTGAATACAGAAAACTCTGCAAGGAGAATCAGTAATCAGAGAAAGAAGGGCATCTGATGCTGAGATCACTTTGTGATCTATGCCTTGAGAGGTGCTATATAAATAAAATTTTACTTACTTACTTATATTGCTTGAGTTATCTATCCATCCATCCATCCATTATCTTCCACTTATCCAGGGCTGGGTCTCGGGGGCAGCAGCCCGAGCAGAAAAGCCCAGACTTCCCTCTCCCCAGCGTTCCCAGGCCAGCTGAGAGATATAAAATCTCTCCAGCGTGTCCTGGGTTTGTCCCGGGGTCTCCTCCCAGTAGGACATGCCCTGAACACCTCACACAAAAGGCGCCCGGGAGGCATCCTAGGCAGATCCCCGAACCACCTCAACTGGCTCCTGTCAAAGTGGAGGAGCAGTGGCTCTACTCTGAGCCCCTCTCAAATGGCCACACTCCTCACCTTATCGCTAAGGAACAGCGATCTTATTCTTTCAGTCTATACCCAAAGCTCGTGACCATAGGTGAAGGTAGGGACGTGGATTGACTGGTAAATCAACAGCTTTGCTTTTACACTCAGCTCCCTCTTCACCATAACAGACCGGTGCAGAGTCCACATCACTGCAGACACGGCACCGATTTGTCTGTCGATCTCCCGCTTCCCTCTCGCATCACTCGTGAACAAGACCCCAAGATATTTACTCCACCTGGAGTACATATTACATATTTTATCTTGTTTCTGTTAGAAAACAAAAAGCAGCATGTAAAGTAAGGAAGAAAGAAAGACATGATGATGGTGATGACTTGTTGAGGGAGCTGTTGAATTCTGGGGGATTAAAAATGATCTTTGTACCCACAATCCACTGATTCAAAATCCACTACCTCTCCTCGCTGAAGGCAACTGTATGCTACTTAATCACCCTCCAAACCACCGGCAGTTCTCACTCCATCTCACACACACAAAGGCCACAGACTGCCAGGAAATCAAACACTTTGCTGTATCGTCATAACACAAGCAAGATTAACTGCATGATATTTTTGTAACTGTGTGTGAGTGAACTCAAAACATCAAATAAATTAAGCTCTCTCTCTCTAAACTGTCACTTTGCTCTGCTTTACACAAAAAAAGCATTTGCTGCTTTTTCGTAACTATTTTGGCAAGGCTTTCATAACATTAGTCCCTTTGTGGGACAAAACTGTAATGACTGAAATATGTGATATGAACTCAGCTCAGTAAAGCAGACACACTGCAATAAAGTGAACATTTTACTCGAGCTTGTCATGGTCTGCTGCCCGCTAATCTTCCTGTCACTCTGGGCCAGGAGGTTTGAGTGGATCTCCACCTTTCTGGGCGGAGCCTGGATTCTTCCACTCCTCAGCTGAGCACCTGTACCCCATCAAGCCTCGTCAGCTGTGGTATTTCAGGACAAGCTCAACCATCCAGTTTCTACCTCCTTAGACTGCCTGCTTATCCTGCCTCAGCACCTCTTTCCAGCGCAAGGATCGGCTAGCTAATCTGGACCTCAGACTCCCCCTGGACCTCTCGTCTCTGAACCCAAGTAAAGCCTGATTCCCCACCTTCTTTCCCTAAGGACGGACTGCTATCCTCACTGAGAATGTTCCCAAGACTAACCCCCCTCTCCTCCCTTTTAGAGTATCCCACCCAGACCTGCAAAGCTTGGTGCAACCCTGTACCCCTGGCTAAAACTCCCAAGCTCTATGTTAACAAAATAAAGAGTCAGTGATTTCACTGCCTCCAGTTTAGCCAGTTCATGACAGAACTGTCACTAGACACGGCAAATTCATGCTCAGTGTGAGTTTGACATGATGGCAGACAGAGTAGCACAGGGTGAGCAGTAAAGGTTAAGATTCTGTGTGGTTTGAAGATCATGTTTGAATAAAACTGGCTAGGTAGCTGACTGGCAAACATGTTATAGAGGGTTTACTGACAAAGTTTTCTAGGAGCCACCAGCAATCTAGATTTGTTTTTATTCCGGAAGTACAGGTAAGTAGATCTAAACAGAGTAACTGTTAGAATAGCAAGGCAAACTGAAGTTTCTGGGAAGGCTTTCCACAAGGTTTAGGAGTGTTTATGGGAATTCTTGACCATTCTTCTAGAAGCTAATTTGTGAGGTCAGACACTGATGTTAGATGAGAAGGCCTAGCTCACAGACACCATTCTAATTCATCCCAAAGGTGTTCTGTTGGGTTGAGGATTTAGGATTCAGTTGAGTTTTTTGACACCAAACTTGCTCATCCATGTCCTTATGTGTGCATCCATGGTGGAACAGGAAGGGGCCATCCCCAAACTGTTCCCACAAAGTTGGGAGCATGAAAGGGCAAAGGGGACATTGAAAAGATTTTGTGTATGTCCTCAGTATAAATTCAACAACGTTCAAAGATCATAAACAAAAGTGACACTCAGTTGTGGTTTGCTTATGCTTCAAGGGGAGCAAAGGGCACATGAAATGCATTACTGTCTCAGGGAAGCGGGCAGTGAGTTTCATATATGGAGCAGATGTGCGACTTGTGCGACCACCAATCTGATGTGGTCATGCACACAGCTGTTCAGCTGCCTCTGTAACACTTCATGTGCAGCTGGGAAGGAGCCGTCTGGGAGAAATGATTATGGTTATGGAGTTGGCAGCGAGTCACTTTAATCAGCTGCTTAAAGCCGACATTTTGACCGTATTAACGGACATCATGTCTTGTCGTGGTGTTACCGCCTTTGTGGAAACATACTTTCTACACAGTTTACAGTGTCGCTGCTGTGCTTCTTCGTCGGACTTTAAACAGCCAAAATATCTCCACACTCCTCACCACTGTCCTCGTCTTCTGAGACCTGGGCTGTGCCTGTTAGGGTAACGTGTTCGGTAACACTGTCGATCGAGTTTTTTTTAACATTTTTGGTTGTCTTTTATCTCACAAGTGTGCTCCTCCTATGCTGTGTGCGTCAACTATACCTGGCATGACAAACTCTATTCCAATGATGATTGGTTCGGTGTGACGTCATTCTCAGTGTCATTGGTTTTTGTGTTGACTGTCAAAATATGGATGGAATGAGCTTCATCGACTTTATGTTGACCATGTTTTATACTGCCATCGAGAAAACTTTTTGCATAATAAATATTATTATTGTTTTATTGCCCAGCTCTACCTGGTATTACCATGTATATTAATGCAAGTCCACCGATAACCCAATCGAATCACATGGGATCACATACTGAAAGACCACCTTTACTCTACTTCCTCCTCCTACCTCCATTAATAGAACAGGTAAAAGCAGCATTTAGAAATTATTATGATTACACACATGCTGCACATGGATCTGATATCATTATTTAGATAAACATTATTTGTCAATATTTACATTATCCCGCTACAGAGTACCAAAAGTAAATACAACACATTTAACATGTTGATCTAAGACTTTCATTTAGCTATTCGGGCCTTTTGTGCTGAACAGCTCTTGTACAGTACAGCTGTACAGTACATAGTGTATGGAGGTTATTGGTGACAGTGGTTGAAGTGGAGTGGAACCATCTGCTATGGCCCCAAGTTAAAAAGCAGACATGATAGCAGGATAGTCCATGAAACATTTTCTGCTATACTGTAGGCTGCAGTCAGCTAAAACCATAACACCGAGTAAACCGCTGAGCTACAGCAGCAGCACAGGTCAGCTCCTCGCACAGCTCATCCACAAGCAAAACTGCTGAACTACTTCTCTTCACTTTAATTTAATAATTATGTGATTAGCATTTGTTCACCAGACTTCTGAATAATAGAAGACTCAATGCAACAAGATGGAAAGATGGACCAGAACAACACTATCAGTTACTGACAATCTTTTTTACTCTGTAAAAAAAAAAAATTGAACTACAAAATTGTACTGAATTTTGGGGTTGGATTTGTTACACATATGGCCAGCTTCTCATTCACCACAGACTGGAAAACAGTTGTTTTTTATTACACTGAAAGATACAAGCTGGTTTTTCAGCTGAGCCTTAGGTCAGTTCAGCTCCATGATGACTCACAGTACAATATCTAAATCTGTGCTAATGATGTAACTGCAGTGAATGGAGAGGTTAGCGGCCTCGGGGAGACACACTTTCCTGAATTCATGGTGCTTTTTGGTGGCTAAGAATGTCCATTCATACACTCCTGTTTGGCTTAGAAAACCACAGGATAGAACACATTTGTAGCTCCAGTATGATACCAACAGATAGTTATATTCAGTATTTATTATGACATCTTATGAGTCAACATAACGCAAGCATTTATTTATTAGCGAGCTAAATACTGTGCATCCAGCCTCATCACTAACAAGTAGAAAAGCACATCTCAGCTGCAGCTGCAGTTTCTCAGCAGCTCTGAGTTTACTGAAGGACAGCAAAAGCGGACAACACTGCAGCTTTCAGTTCTGTTGTTCAGGGTTCAGGAGATTGGGAGTAGGAGAGAATATCAGAGGTAAGGCAAGCTGTGTGTGTGTGTGTGTGTGTGTGTGTACTATTTTCATCTTCCAAACATTCTATTTTCAGGATCTAAGACAAAGAAGGACTTGTAATTTGGTTTGAAATCCTAGCTGCATTTCCATCAGTCTGATTTAAGCACAAATTCAGTTGGCACATTTTAAAAAAAAAAAACACCAACTGGGTACCAGTATCTTCCTCACTGCAAGGATGACAGCGTATTAATTTAACACTGGTATCAGATCAGTACTAGGTGATGTCAGGTGCCTTAAGACAAGGTGTCCATTTCATATTGGAACGTGTGTGTGTGTGTGTGTGTGTGTATCTAACAGCTGAAATTCTCAGCCCAGTGCAACATCTGATGATCAACCGCTAGTTAGAACCCAGCAATATGCTGAAACTGAAGAACCACATA